>JBCFXG010000512.1:0-63062 GCA_039720435.1 Amazona ochrocephala | reverse complement strand
GAGATCCAGCAGCATCTTTCAGTCCTACCTCTTTTTGTTTGGGAGCAGAGGCCAATGGTTTGTGCTGTGCAAACTGGGCTGCAGGCGAATGGGAGCACCTCAGAAGTGGCAATACAACGGACGTTTTCTCGACAAAGGAAAGAGAGAGAGGAAAGTGGACGGCTCTGTTGCATAGCTTGCTGTGCACTGAAGAGATCCAGCAGCATCTTTCAGTCCTACCTCTTTTTGTTTGGGAGCAGAGGCCAATGGTTTGTGCTGTGCAAACTGGGCTGCAGGCGAATGGGAGCACCTCAGAAGTGGCAATACAACGGACGTTTTCTCGACAAAGGAAAGAGAGAGAGGAAAGTGGACGGCTCTGTTGCATAGCTTGCTGTGCACTGAAGAGATCCAGCAGCATCTTTCAGTCCTACCTCTTTTTGTTTGGGAGCAGAGGCCAATGGTTTGTGCTGTGCAAACTGGGCTGCAGGCGAATGGGAGCACCTCAGAAGTGGCAATACAACGGACGTTTTCTCGACAAAGGAAAGAGAGAGAGGAAAGTGGACGGCTCTGTTGCATAGCTTGCTGTGCACTGAAGAGATCCAGCAGCATCTTTCAGTCCTACCTCTTTTTGTTTGGGAGCAGAGGCCAATGGTTTGTGCTGTGCAAACTGGGCTGCAGGCGAATGGGAGCACCTCAGAAGTGGCAATACAACGGACGTTTTCTCGACAAAGGAAAGAGAGAGAGGAAAGTGGACGGCTCTGTTGCATAGCTTGCTGTGCACTGAAGAGATCCAGCAGCATCTTTCAGTCCTACCTCTTTTTGTTTGGGAGCAGAGGCCAATGGTTTGTGCTGTGCAAACTGGGCTGCAGGCGAATGGGAGCACCTCAGAAGTGGCAATACAACGGACGTTTTCTCGACAAAGGAAAGAGAGAGAGGAAAGTGGACGGCTCTGTTGCATAGCTTGCTGTGCACTGAAGAGATCCAGCAGCATCTTTCAGTCCTACCTCTTTTTGTTTGGGAGCAGAGGCCAATGGTTTGTGCTGTGCAAACTGGGCTGCAGGCGAATGGGAGCACCTCAGAAGTGGCAATACAACGGACGTTTTCTCGACAAAGGAAAGAGAGAGAGGAAAGTGGACGGCTCTGTTGCATAGCTTGCTGTGCACTGAAGAGATCCAGCAGCATCTTTCAGTCCTACCTCTTTTTGTTTGGGAGCAGAGGCCAATGGTTTGTGCTGTGCAAACTGGGCTGCAGGCGAATGGGAGCACCTCAGAAGTGGCAATACAACGGACGTTTTCTCGACAAAGGAAAGAGAGAGAGGAAAGTGGACGGCTCTGTTGCATAGCTTGCTGTGCACTGAAGAGATCCAGCAGCATCTTTCAGTCCTACCTCTTTTTGTTTGGGAGCAGAGGCCAATGGTTTGTGCTGTGCAAACTGGGCTGCAGGCGAATGGGAGCACCTCAGAAGTGGCAATACAACGGACGTTTTCTCGACAAAGGAAAGAGAGAGAGGAAAGTGGACGGCTCTGTTGCATAGCTTGCTGTGCACTGAAGAGATCCAGCAGCATCTTTCAGTCCTACCTCTTTTTGTTTGGGAGCAGAGGCCAATGGTTTGTGCTGTGCAAACTGGGCTGCAGGCGAATGGGAGCACCTCAGAAGTGGCAATACAACGGACGTTTTCTCGACAAAGGAAAGAGAGAGAGGAAAGTGGACGGCTCTGTTGCATAGCTTGCTGTGCACTGAAGAGATCCAGCAGCATCTTTCAGTCCTACCTCTTTTTGTTTGGGAGCAGAGGCCAATGGTTTGTGCTGTGCAAACTGGGCTGCAGGCGAATGGGAGCACCTCAGAAGTGGCAATACAACGGACGTTTTCTCGACAAAGGAAAGAGAGAGAGGAAAGTGGACGGCTCTGTTGCATAGCTTGCTGTGCACTGAAGAGATCCAGCAGCATCTTTCAGTCCTACCTCTTTTTGTTTGGGAGCAGAGGCCAATGGTTTGTGCTGTGCAAACTGGGCTGCAGGCGAATGGGAGCACCTCAGAAGTGGCAATACAACGGACGTTTTCTCGACAAAGGAAAGAGAGAGAGGAAAGTGGACGGCTCTGTTGCATAGCTTGCTGTGCACTGAAGAGATCCAGCAGCATCTTTCAGTCCTACCTCTTTTTGTTTGGGAGCAGAGGCCAATGGTTTGTGCTGTGCAAACTGGGCTGCAGGCGAATGGGAGCACCTCAGAAGTGGCAATACAACGGACGTTTTCTCGACAAAGGAAAGAGAGAGAGGAAAGTGGACGGCTCTGTTGCATAGCTTGCTGTGCACTGAAGAGATCCAGCAGCATCTTTCAGTCCTACCTCTTTTTGTTTGGGAGCAGAGGCCAATGGTTTGTGCTGTGCAAACTGGGCTGCAGGCGAATGGGAGCACCTCAGAAGTGGCAATACAACGGACGTTTTCTCGACAAAGGAAAGAGAGAGAGGAAAGTGGACGGCTCTGTTGCATAGCTTGCTGTGCACTGAAGAGATCCAGCAGCATCTTTCAGTCCTACCTCTTTTTGTTTGGGAGCAGAGGCCAATGGTTTGTGCTGTGCAAACTGGGCTGCAGGCGAATGGGAGCACCTCAGAAGTGGCTATACAACGGACGTTTTCTCGACAAAGGAAAGAGAGAGAGGAAAGTGGACGGCTCTGTTGCATAGCTTGCTGTGCACTGAAGAGATCCAGCAGCATCTTTCAGTCCTACCTCTTTTTGTTTGGGAGCAGAGGCCAATGGTTTGTGCTGTGCAAACCGGGCTGCAGGCGAATGGGAGCACCTCAGAAGTGGCAATACAACGGACGTTTTCTCGACAAAGAAAAGAGAGAGAGGAAAGTGGACGGCTCTGTTGCATAGCTTGCTGTGCACTGAAGAGATCCAGCAGCATCTTTCAGTCCTACCTCTTTTTGTTTGGGAGCAGAGGCCAATGGTTTGTGCTGTGCAAACCGGGCTGCAGGCGAATGGGAGCACCTCAGATGTGGCAATACAACGGACGTTTTCTCGACAAAGGAAAGAGAGAGAGGAAAGTGGACGGCTCTGTTGCATAGCTTGCTGTGCACTGAAGAGATCCAGCAGCATCTTTCAGTCCTACCTCTTTTGGTTTGGGAGCAGAGGCCAATGGTTTGTGCTGTGCAAACTGGGCTGCAGGCGAATGGGAGCACCTCAGAAGTGGCAATACAACGGACGTTTTCTCGACAAAGGAAAGAGAGAGAGGAAAGTGGACGGCTCTGTTGCATAGCTTGCTGTGCACTGAAGAGATCCAGCAGCATCTTTCAGTCCTACCTCTTTTTGTTTGGGAGCAGAGGCCAATGGTTTGTGCTGTGCAAACTGGGCTGCAGGCGAATGGGAGCACCTCAGAAGTGGCAATACAACGGACGTTTTCTTGACAAAGGAAAGAGAGACAGGAAAGTGGACGGCTCTGTTGCATAGCTTGCTGTGCACTGAAGAGATCCAGCAGCATCTTTCAGTCCTACCTCTTTTTGTTTGGGAGCAGAGGCCAATGGTTTGTGCTGTGCAAACCGGGCTGCAGGCGAATGGGAGCACCTCAGAAGTGGCAATACAACGGACGTTTTCTCGACAAAGGAAAGAGAGAGAGGAAAGTGGACGGCTCTGTTGCATAGCTTGCTGTGCACTGAAGAGATCCAGCAGCATCTTTCAGTCCTAGCTCTTTTTGTTTGGGAGCAGAGGCCAATGGTTTGTGCTGTGCAAACCGGGCTGCAGGCGAATGGGAGCACCTCAGAAGTGGCAATACAACGGACGTTTTCTCGACAAAGGAAAGAGAGAGAGGAAAGTGGACGGCTCTGTTGCATAGCTTGCTGTGCACTGAAGAGATCCAGCAGCATCTTTCAGTCCTACCTCTTTTTGTTTGGGAGCAGAGGCCAATGGTTTGTGCTGTGCAAACTGGGCTGCAGGCGAATGGGAGCACCTCAGAAGTGGCAATACAACGGACGTTTTCTCGACAAAGGAAAGAGAGAGAGGAAAGTGGACGGCTCTGTTGCATAGCTTGCTGTGCACTGAAGAGATCCAGCAGCATCTTTCAGTCCTACCTCTTTTTGTTTGGGAGCAGAGGCCAATGGTTTGTGCTGTGCAAACTGGGCTGCAGGCGAATGGGAGCACCTCAGAAGTGGCAATACAACGGACGTTTTCTCGACAAAGGAAAGAGAGAGAGGAAAGTGGACGGCTCTGTTGCATAGCTTGCTGTGCACTGAAGAGATCCAGCAGCATCTTTCAGTCCTACCTCTTTTTGTTTGGGAGCAGAGGCCAATGGTTTGTGCTGTGCAAACTGGGCTGCAGGCGAATGGGAGCACCTCAGAAGTGGCAATACAACGGACGTTTTCTCGACAAAGGAAAGAGAGACAGGAAAGTGGACGGCTCTGTTGCATAGCTTGCTGTGCACTGAAGAGATCCAGCAGCATCTTTCAGTCCTGCCTCTTTTTTTTTGGGAGCAGAGGCCAATGGTTTATGCTTTGCAAACTGGGCTGCAGGCGAATTTGAGCACCTCAGAAGTGGCAATACAACGGACGTTTTCTCGACAAAGGAAAGAGAGAGAGGAAAGTGGACGGCTCTGTTGCATAGCTTGCTGTGCACTGAAGAGATCCAGCAGCATCTTTCAGTCCTGCCTCTTTTTTTTTGGGAGCAGAGGCCAATGGTTTATGCTTTGCAAACTGGGCTGCAGGCGAATGGGAGCACCTCAGAAGTGGCAATACAACGGACGTTTTCTCGACAAAGGAAAGAGAGAGAGGAAAGTGGACGGCTCTGTTGCATAGCTTGCTGTGCACTGAAGAGATCCAGCAGCATCTTTCAGTCCTACCTCTTTTTGTTTGGGAGCAGAGGCCAATGGTTTGTGCTGTGCAAACTGGGCTGCAGGCGAATGGGAGCACCTCAGAAGTGGCAATACAACGGACGTTTTCTCGACAAAGGAAAGAGAGACAGGAAAGTGGACGGCTCTGTTGCATAGCTTGCTGTGCACTGAAGAGATCCAGCAGCATCTTTCAGTCCTACCTCTTTTTGTTTGGGAGCAGAGGCCAATGGTTTGTGCTGTGCAAACTGGGCTGCAGGCGAATGGGAGCACCTCAGAAGTGGCAATACAACGGACGTTTTCTCGACAAAGGAAAGAGAGAGAGGAAAGTGGACGGCTCTGTTGCATAGCTTGCTGTGCACTGAAGAGATCCAGCAGCATCTTTCAGTCCTAGCTCTTTTTGTTTGGGAGCAGAGGCCAATGGTTTGTGCTGTGCCAACTGGGCTGCAGGCGAATGGGAGCACCTCAGAAGTGGCAATACAACGGGCGTTTTCTCGACAAAGGAAAGAGAGAGAGGAAAGTGGACGGCTCTGTTGCATAGCTTGCTGTGCACTGAAGAGATCCAGCAGCATCTTTCAGTCCTACCTCTTTTTGTTTGGGAGCAGAGGCCAATGGTTTGTGCTGTGCAAACTGGGCTGCAGGCGAATGGGAGCACCTCAGAAGTGGCAATACAACGGACGTTTTCTCGACAAAGGAAAGAGAGACAGGAAAGTGGACGGCTCTGTTGCATAGCTTGCTGTGCACTGAAGAGATCCAGCAGCATCTTTCAGTCCTGCCTCTTTTTGTTTGGGAGCAGAGGCCAATGGTTTATGCTTTGCAAACTGGGCTGCAGGCGAATGGGAGCACCTCAGAAGTGGCAATACAACGGACGTTTTCTCGACAAAGGAAAGAGAGAGAGGAAAGTGGACGGCTCTGTTGCATAGCTTGCTGTGCACTGAAGAGATCCAGCAGCATCTTTCAGTCCTACCTCTTTTTGTTTGGGAGCAGAGGCCAATGGTTTGTGCTGTGCAAACTGGGCTGCAGGCGAATGGGAGCACCTCAGAAGTGGCAATACAACGGACGTTTTCTCGACAAAGGAAAGAGAGAGAGGAAAGTGGACGGCTCTGTTGCATAGCTTGCTGTGCACTGAAGAGATCCAGCAGCATCTTTCAGTCCTACCTCTTTTTGTTTGGGAGCAGAGGCCAATGGTTTGTGCTGTGCAAACTGGGCTGCAGGCGAATGGGAGCACCTCAGAAGTGGCAATACAACGGACGTTTTCTCGACAAAGGAAAGAGAGAGAGGAAAGTGGACGGCTCTGTTGCATAGCTTGCTGTGCACTGAAGAGATCCAGCAGCATCTTTCAGTCCTACCTCTTTTGGTTTGGGAGCAGAGGCCAATGGTTTGTGCTGTGCAAACTGGGCTGCAGGCGAATGGGAGCACCTCAGAAGTGGCTATACAACGGATGTTTTCTCGACAAAGGAAAGAGAGAGAGGAAAGTGGACGGCTCTGTTGCATAGCTTGCTGTGCACTGAAGAGATCCAGCAGCATCTTTCAGTCCTACCTCTTTTTGTTTGGGAGCAGAGGCCAATGGTTTGTGTTGTGCAAACTGGGCTGCAGGCGAATGGGAGCACCTCAGAAGTGGCAATACAACGGACGTTTTCTCGACAAAGGAAAGAGAGAGAGGAAAGTGGACGGCTCTGTTGCATAGCTTGCTGTGCACTCAAGAGATCCAGCAGCATCTTTCAGTCCTACCTCTTTTTGTTTGGGAGCAGAGGCCAATGGTTTGTGCTGTGCAAACTGGGCTGCAGGCGAATGGGAGCACCTCAGAAGTGGCAATACAACGGACGTTTTCTCGACAAAGGAAAGAGAGAGAGGAAAGTGGACGGCTCTGTTGCATAGCTTGCTGTGCACTGAAGAGATCCAGCAGCATCTTTCAGTCCTACCTCTTTTGGTTTGGGAGCAGAGGCCAATGGTTTGTGCTGTGCAAACTGGGCTGCAGGCGAATGGGAGCACCTCAGAAGTGGCAATACAACGGGCGTTTTCTCGACAAAGGAAAGAGAGAGAGGAAAGTGGACGGCTCTGTTGCATAGCTTGCTGTGCACTGAAGAGATCCAGCAGCATCTTTCAGTCCTACCTCTTTTTGTTTGGGAGCAGAGGCCAATGGTTTGTGCTGTGCAAACCGGGCTGCAGGCGAATGGGAGCACCTCAGAAGTGGCAATACAACGGACGTTTTCTCGACAAAGGAAAGAGAGAGAGGAAAGTGGATGGCTCTGTTGCATAGCTTGCTGTGCACTGAAGAGATCCAGCAGCATCTTTCAGTCCTACCTCTTTTTGTTTGGGAGCAGAGGCCAATGGTTTGTGCTGTGCAAACCGGGCTGCAGGCGAATGGGAGCACCTCAGAAGTGGCAATACAACGGACGTTTTCTCGACAAAGGAAAGAGAGACAGGAAAGTGGACGGCTCTGTTGCATAGCTTGCTGTGCACTGAAGAGATCCAGCAGCATCTTTCAGTCCTGCCTCTTTTTGTTTGGGAGCAGAGGCCAATGGTTTATGCTTTGCAAACTGGGCTGCAGGCGAATGGGAGCACCTCAGAAGTGGCAATACAACGGACGTTTTCTCGACAAAGGAAAGAGAGAGAGGAAAGTGGACGGCTCTGTTGCATAGCTTGCTGTGCACTGAAGAGATCCAGTAGCATCTTTCAGTCCTACCTCTTTTTGTTTGGGAGCAGAGGCCAATGGTTTGTGCTGTGCAAACTGGGCTGCAGGCGAATGGGAGCACCTCAGAAGTGGCAATACAACGGACGTTTTCTCGACAAAGGAAAGAGAGAGAGGAAAGTGGACGGCTCTGTTGCATAGCTTGCTGTGCACTGAAGAGATCCAGCAGCATCTTTCAGTCCTACCTCTTTTTGTTTGGGAGCAGAGGCCAATGGTTTGTGCTGTGCAAACTGGGCTGCAGGCGAATGGGAGCACCTCAGAAGTGGCAATACAACGGACGTTTTCTCGACAAAGGAAAGAGAGAGAGGAAAGTGGACGGCTCTGTTGCATAGCTTGCTGTGCACTGAAGAGATCCAGCAGCATCTTTCAGTCCTACCTCTTTTTGTTTGGGAGCAGAGGCCAATGGTTTGTGCTGTGCAAACTGGGCTGCAGGCGAATGGGAGCACCTCAGAAGTGGCAATACAACGGACGTTTTCTCGACAAAGGAAAGAGAGAGAGGAAAGTGGACGGCTCTGTTGCATAGCTTGCTGTGCACTGAAGAGATCCAGCAGCATCTTTCAGTCCTACCTCTTTTTGTTTGGGAGCAGAGGCCAATGGTTTGTGCTGTGCCAACTGGCCTGCAGGCGAATGGGAGCACCTCAGAAGTGGCAATACAACGGACGTTTTCTCGACAAAGGAAAGAGAGAGAGGAAAGTGGACGGCTCTGTTGCATAGCTTGCTGTGCACTGAAGAGATCCAGCAGCATCTTTCAGTCCTACCTCTTTTTGTTTGGGAGCAGAGGCCAATGGTTTGTGCTGTGCAAACTGGGCTGCAGGCGAATGGGAGCACCTCAGAAGTGGCAATACAACGGACGTTTTCTCGACAAAGGAAAGAGAGAGGGGAAAGTGGACGGCTCTGTTGCATAGCTTGCTGTGCACTGAAGAGATCCAGCAGCATCTTTCAGTCCTACCTCTTTTGGTTTGGGAGCAGAGGCCAATGGTTTGTGCTGTGCAAACTGGGCTGCAGGCGAATGGGAGCACCTCAGAAGTGGCAATACAACGGACGTTTTCTCGACAAAGGAAAGAGAGAGAGGAAAGTGGACGGCTCTGTTGCATAGCTTGCTGTGCACTGAAGAGATCCAGCAGCATCTTTCAGTCCTACCTCTTTTTGTCTGGGAGCAGAGGCCAATGGTTTGTGCTGTGCAAAGTGGCCTGCAGGCGAATGGGAGCACCTCAGAAGTGGCAATACAACGGACGTTTTCTCGACAAAGGAAAGAGAGAGAGGAAAGTGGACGGCTCTGTTGCATAGCTTGCTGTGCACTGAAGAGATCCAGCAGCATCTTTCAGTCCTACCTCTTTTTGTTTGGGAGCAGAGGCCAATGGTTTGTGCTGTGCAAACTGGGCTGCAGGCGAATGGGAGCACCTCAGAAGTGGCAATACAACGGACGTTTTCTCGACAAAGGAAAGAGAGAGAGGAAAGTGGACGGCTCTGTTGCATAGCTTGCTGTGCACTGAAGAGATCCAGTAGCATCTTTCAGTCCTACCTCTTTTTGTTTGGGAGCAGAGGCCAATGGTTTGTGCTGTGCAAACTGGGCTGCAGGCGAATGGGAGCACCTCAGAAGTGGCAATACAACGGACGTTTTCTCGACAAAGGAAAGAGAGAGAGGAAAGTGGACGGCTCTGTTGCATAGCTTGCTGTGCACTGAAGAGATCCAGCAGCATCTTTCAGTCCTACCTCTTTTTGTTTGGGAGCAGAGGCCAATGGTTTGTGCTGTGCCAACTGGGCTGCAGGCGAATGGGAGCACCTCAGAAGTGGCAATACAACGGACGTTTTCTCGACAAAGGAAAGAGAGAGAGGAAAGTGGACGGCTCTGTTGCATAGCTTGCTGTGCACTGAAGAGATCCAGCAGCATCTTTCAGTCCTACCTCTTTTTGTTTGGGAGCAGAGGCCAATGGTTTGTGCTGTGCAAACTGGGCTGCAGGCGAATGGGAGCACCTCAGAAGTGGCAATACAACGGACGTTTTCTCGACAAAGGAAAGAGAGAGGGGAAAGTGGACGGCTCTGTTGCATAGCTTGCTGTGCACTGAAGAGATCCAGCAGCATCTTTCAGTCCTACCTCTTTTGGTTTGGGAGCAGAGGCCAATGGTTTGTGCTGTGCAAACTGGGCTGCAGGCGAATGGGAGCACCTCAGAAGTGGCAATACAACGGACGTTTTCTCGACAAAGGAAAGAGAGAGAGGAAAGTGGACGGCTCTGTTGCATAGCTTGCTGTGCACTGAAGAGATCCAGCAGCATCTTTCAGTCCTACCTCTTTTTGTCTGGGAGCAGAGGCCAATGGTTTGTGCTGTGCAAAGTGGCCTGCAGGCGAATGGGAGCACCTCAGAAGTGGCAATACAACGGACATTTTCTCGACAAAGGAAAGAGAGAGAGGAAAGTGGACGGCTCTGTTGCATAGCTTGCTGTGCACTGAAGAGATCCAGCAGCATCTTTCAGTCCTACCTCTTTTTGTTTGGGAGCAGAGGCCAATGGTTTGTGCTGTGCAAACCGGGCTGCAGGCGAATGGGAGCACCTCAGAAGTGGCAATACAATGGGCGTTTTCTCGACAAAGGAAAGAGAGACAGGAAAGTGGACGGCTCTGTTGCATAGCTTGCTGTGCACTGAAGAGATCCAGCAGCATCTTTCAGTCCTACCTCTTTTTGTTTGGGAGCAGAGGCCAATGGTTTGTGCTGTGCCAACTGGGCTGCAGGCGAATGGGAGCACCTCAGAAGTGGCAATACAACGGACGTTTTCTCGACAAAGGAAAGAGAGAGAGGAAAGTGGACGGCTCTGTTGCATAGCTTGCTGTGCACTGAAGAGATCCAGCAGCATCTTTCAGTCCTACCTCTTTTTGTTTGGGAGCAGAGGCCAATGGTTTGCGCTGTGCAAACTGGGCTGCAGGCGAATGGGAGCACCTCAGAAGTGGCAATACAACGGACGTTTTCTCGACAAAGGAAAGAGAGAGAGGAAAGTGGACGGCTCTGTTGCATAGCTTGCTGTGCACTGAAGAGATCCAGCAGCATCTTTCAGTCCTACCTCTTTTTGTTTGGGAGCAGAGGCCAATGGTTTGTGCTGTGCCAACTGGGCTGCAGGCGAATGGGAGCACCTCAGAAGTGGCAATACAACGGACGTTTTCTCGACAAAGGAAAGAGAGAGAGGAAAGTGGACGGCTCTGTTGCATAGCTTGCTGTGCACTGAAGAGATCCAGCAGCATCTTTCAGTCCTACCTCTTTTTGTTTGGGAGCAGAGGCCAATGGTTTGTGCTGTGCCAACTGGGCTGCAGGCGAATGGGAGCACCTCAGAAGTGGCAATACAACGGACGTTTTCTCGACAAAGGAAAGAGAGAGAGGAAAGTGGACGGCTCTGTTGCATAGCTTGCTGTGCACTGAAGAGATCCAGCAGCATCTTTCAGTCCTACCTCTTTTGGTTTGGGAGCAGAGGCCAATGGTTTGTGCTGTGCAAACTGGGCTGCAGGCGAATGGGAGCACCTCAGAAGTGGCAATACAACGGACGTTTTCTCGACAAAGGAAAGAGAGAGAGGAAAGTGGACGGCTCTGTTGCATAGCTTGCTGTGCACTGAAGAGATCCAGTAGCATCTTTCAGTCCTACCTCTTTTTGTTTGGGAGCAGAGGCCAATGGTTTGTGCTGTGCAAACTGGGCTGCAGGCGAATGGGAGCACCTCAGAAGTGGCAATACAACGGACGTTTTCTCGACAAAGGAAAGAGAGAGAGGAAAGTGGACGGCTCTGTTGCATAGCTTGCTGTGCACTGAAGAGATCCAGCAGCATCTTTCAGTCCTACCTCTTTTTGTTTGGGAGCAGAGGCCAATGGTTTGTGCTGTGCAAACTGGGCTGCAGGCGAATGGGAGCACCTCAGAAGTGGCAATACAACGGACGTTTTCTCGACAAAGGAAAGAGAGAGGGGAAAGTGGACGGCTCTGTTGCATAGCTTGCTGTGCACTGAAGAGATCCAGCAGCATCTTTCAGTCCTACCTCTTTTTGTTTGGGAGCAGAGGCCAATGGTTTGTGCTGTGCAAACTGGGCTGCAGGCGAATGGGAGCACCTCAGAAGTGGCAATACAACGGACGTTTTCTCGACAAAGGAAAGAGAGAGGGGAAAGTGGACGGCTCTGTTGCATAGCTTGCTGTGCACTGAAGAGATCCAGCAGCATCTTTCAGTCCTACCTCTTTTTGTTTGGGAGCAGAGGCCAATGGTTTGTGCTGTGCAAACTGGGCTGCAGGCGAATGGGAGCACCTCAGAAGTGGCAATACAACGGACGTTTTCTCGACAAAGGAAAGAGAGAGAGGAAAGTGGACGGCTCTGTTGCATAGCTTGCTGTGCACTGAAGAGATCCAGCAGCATCTTTCAGTCCTACCTCTTTTTGTCTGGGAGCAGAGGCCAATGGTTTGTGCTGTGCAAACTGGGCTGCAGGCGAGTGGGAGCACCTCAGAAGTGGCAATACAACGGACGTTTTCTCGACAAAGGAAAGAGAGAGAGGAAAGTGGACGGCTCTGTTGCATAGCTTGCTGTGCACTGAAGAGATCCAGCAGCATCTTTCAGTCCTACCTCTTTTGGTTTGGGAGCAGAGGCCAATGGTTTGTGCTGTGCAAACCGGGCTGCAGGCGAATGGGAGCACCTCAGAAGTGGCAATACAACGGACGTTTTCTCGACAAAGGAAAGAGAGAGAGGAAAGTGGACGGCTCTGTTGCATAGCTTGCTGTGCACTGAAGAGATCCAGCAGCATCTTTCAGTCCTACCTCTTTTTGTTTGGGAGCAGAGGCCAATGGTTTGTGCTGTGCCAACTGGGCTGCAGGCGAATGGGAGCACCTCAGAAGTGGCAATACAACGGACGTTTTCTCGACAAAGGAAAGAGAGAGAGGAAAGTGGACGGCTCTGTTGCATAGCTTGCTGTGCACTGAAGAGATCCAGCAGCATCTTTCAGTCCTACCTCTTTTTGTCTGGGAGCAGAGGCCAATGGTTTGTGCTGTGCAAACTGGGCTGCAGGCGAGTGGGAGCACCTCAGAAGTGGCAATACAACGGACGTTTTCTCGACAAAGGAAAGAGAGAGAGGAAAGTGGACGGCTCTGTTGCATAGCTTGCTGTGCACTGAAGAGATCCAGCAGCATCTTTCAGTCCTACCTCTTTTTGTTTGGGAGCAGAGGCCAATGGTTTGTGCTGTGCAAACCGGGCTGCAGGCGAATGGGAGCACCTCAGAAGTGGCAATACAACGGGCGTTTTCTCGACAAAGGAAAGAGAGACAGGAAAGTGGACGGCTCTGTTGCATAGCTTGCTGTGCACTGAAGAGATCCAGCAGCATCTTTCAGTCCTACCTCTTTTTGTTTGGGAGCAGAGGCCAATGGTTTGTGCTGTGCAAACTGGGCTGCAGGCGAATGGGAGCACCTCAGAAGTGGCAATACAACGGACGTTTTCTCGACAAAGGAAAGAGAGAGAGGAAAGTGGACGGCTCTGTTGCATAGCTTGCTGTGCACTGAAGAGATCCAGCAGCATCTTTCAGTCCTACCTCTTTTTGTTTGGGAGCAGAGGCCAATGGTTTGCGCTGTGCAAACTGGGCTGCAGGCGAATGGGAGCACCTCAGAAGTGGCAATACAACGGACGTTTTCTCGACAAAGGAAAGAGAGAGAGGAAAGTGGATGGCTCTGTTGCATAGCTTGCTGTGCACTGAAGAGATCCAGCAGCATCTTTCAGTCCTACCTCTTTTTGTTGGGAGCAGAGGCCAATGGTTTGTGCTGTGCAAACTGGGCTGCAGGCGAATGGGAGCACCTCAGAAGTGGCAATACAACGGACGTTTTCTCGACAAAGGAAAGAGAGAGAGGAAAGTGGACGGCTCTGTTGCATAGCTTGCTGTGCACTGAAGAGATCCAGCAGCATCTTTCAGTCCTACCTCTTTTTGTTTGGGAGCAGAGGCCAATGGTTTGTGCTGTGCCAACTGGGCTGCAGGCGAATGGGAGCACCTCAGAAGTGGCAATACAACGGACGTTTTCTCGACAAAGGAAAGAGAGAGAGGAAAGTGGACGGCTCTGTTGCATAGCTTGCTGTGCACTGAAGAGATCCAGCAGCATCTTTCAGTCCTACCTCTTTTTGTTTGGGAGCAGAGGCCAATGGTTTGTGCTGTGCAAACTGGGCTGCAGGCGAATGGGAGCACCTCAGAAGTGGCAATACAACGGACGTTTTCTCGACAAAGGAAAGAGAGAGAGGAAAGTGGACGGCTCTGTTGCATAGCTTGCTGTGCACTGAAGAGATCCAGTAGCATCTTTCAGTCCTACCTCTTTTTGTTTGGGAGCAGAGGCCAATGGTTTGTGCTGTGCAAACTGGGCTGCAGGCGAATGGGAGCACCTCAGAAGTGGCAATACAACGGACGTTTTCTCGACAAAGGAAAGAGAGAGAGGAAAGTGGACGGCTCTGTTGCATAGCTTGCTGTGCACTGAAGAGATCCAGCAGCATCTTTCAGTCCTACCTCTTTTTGTTTGGGAGCAGAGGCCAATGGTTTGTGCTGTGCAAACTGGGCTGCAGGCGAATGGGAGCACCTCAGAAGTGGCAATACAACGGACGTTTTCTCGACAAAGGAAAGAGAGAGAGGAAAGTGGACGGCTCTGTTGCATAGCTTGCTGTGCACTGAAGAGATCCAGCAGCATCTTTCAGTCCTACCTCTTTTTGTTTGGGAGCAGAGGCCAATGGTTTGTGCTGTGCAAACTGGGCTGCAGGCGAATGGGAGCACCTCAGAAGTGGCAATACAACGGACGTTTTCTCGACAAAGGAAAGAGAGAGGGAAAGTGGACGGCTCTGTTGCATAGCTTGCTGTGCACTGAAGAGATCCAGCAGCATCTTTCAGTCCTACCTCTTTTTGTTTGGGAGCAGAGGCCAATGGTTTGTGCTGTGCAAACTGGGCTGCAGGCGAATGGGAGCACCTCAGAAGTGGCAATACAACGGACGTTTTCTCGACAAAGGAAAGAGAGAGAGGAAAGTGGACGGCTCTGTTGCATAGCTTGCTGTGCACTGAAGAGATCCAGCAGCATCTTTCAGTCCTACCTCTTTTTGTCTGGGAGCAGAGGCCAATGGTTTGTGCTGTGCAAACTGGGCTGCAGGCGAGTGGGAGCACCTCAGAAGTGGCAATACAACGGACGTTTTCTCGACAAAGGAAAGAGAGAGAGGAAAGTGGACGGCTCTGTTGCATAGCTTGCTGTGCACTGAAGAGATCCAGCAGCATCTTTCAGTCCTACCTCTTTTTGTTTGGGAGCAGAGGCCAATGGTTTGTGCTGTGCAAACTGGGCTGCAGGCGAATGGGAGCACCTCAGAAGTGGCAATACAACGGACGTTTTCTCGACAAAGGAAAGAGAGAGAGGAAAGTGGACGGCTCTGTTGCATAGCTTGCTGTGCACTGAAGAGATCCAGCAGCATCTTTCAGTCCTACCTCTTTTTGTTTGGGAGCAGAGGCCAATGGTTTGTGCTGTGCAAACTGGGCTGCAGGCGAATGGGAGCACCTCAGAAGTGGCAATACAACGGACGTTTTCTCGACAAAGGAAAGAGAGAGAGGAAAGTGGACGGCTCTGTTGCATAGCTTGCTGTGCACTGAAGAGATCCAGCAGCATCTTTCAGTCCTACCTCTTTTTGTTTGGGAGCAGAGGCCAATGGTTTGTGCTGTGCAAACTGGGCTGCAGGCGAATGGGAGCACCTCAGAAGTGGCAATACAACGGACGTTTTCTCGACAAAGGAAAGAGAGAGAGGAAAGTGGACGGCTCTGTTGCATAGCTTGCTGTGCACTGAAGAGATCCAGCAGCATCTTTCAGTCCTACCTCTTTTTGTTTGGGAGCAGAGGCCAATGGTTTGTGCTGTGCAAACTGGGCTGCAGGCGAATGGGAGCACCTCAGAAGTGGCAATACAACGGACGTTTTCTCGACAAAGGAAAGAGAGAGAGGAAAGTGGACGGCTCTGTTGCATAGCTTGCTGTGCACTGAAGAGATCCAGCAGCATCTTTCAGTCCTACCTCTTTTTGTTTGGGAGCAGAGGCCAATGGTTTGTGCTGTGCAAACTGGGCTGCAGGCGAATGGGAGCACCTCAGAAGTGGCAATACAACGGACGTTTTCTCGACAAAGGAAAGAGAGAGAGGAAAGTGGACGGCTCTGTTGCATAGCTTGCTGTGCACTGAAGAGATCCAGCAGCATCTTTCAGTCCTACCTCTTTTTGTTTGGGAGCAGAGGCCAATGGTTTGTGCTGTGCAAACTGGGCTGCAGGCGAATGGGAGCACCTCAGAAGTGGCAATACAACGGACGTTTTCTCGACAAAGGAAAGAGAGAGAGGAAAGTGGACGGCTCTGTTGCATAGCTTGCTGTGCACTGAAGAGATCCAGCAGCATCTTTCAGTCCTACCTCTTTTTGTTTGGGAGCAGAGGCCAATGGTTTGTGCTGTGCAAACTGGGCTGCAGGCGAATGGGAGCACCTCAGAAGTGGCAATACAACGGACGTTTTCTCGACAAAGGAAAGAGAGAGAGGAAAGTGGACGGCTCTGTTGCATAGCTTGCTGTGCACTGAAGAGATCCAGCAGCATCTTTCAGTCCTACCTCTTTTTGTTTGGGAGCAGAGGCCAATGGTTTGTGCTGTGCAAACTGGGCTGCAGGCGAATGGGAGCACCTCAGAAGTGGCAATACAACGGACGTTTTCTCGACAAAGGAAAGAGAGAGAGGAAAGTGGACGGCTCTGTTGCATAGCTTGCTGTGCACTGAAGAGATCCAGCAGCATCTTTCAGTCCTACCTCTTTTTGTTTGGGAGCAGAGGCCAATGGTTTGTGCTGTGCAAACTGGGCTGCAGGCGAATGGGAGCACCTCAGAAGTGGCAATACAACGGACGTTTTCTCGACAAAGGAAAGAGAGAGAGGAAAGTGGACGGCTCTGTTGCATAGCTTGCTGTGCACTGAAGAGATCCAGCAGCATCTTTCAGTCCTACCTCTTTTTGTTTGGGAGCAGAGGCCAATGGTTTGTGCTGTGCAAACTGGGCTGCAGGCGAATGGGAGCACCTCAGAAGTGGCAATACAACGGACGTTTTCTCGACAAAGGAAAGAGAGAGAGGAAAGTGGACGGCTCTGTTGCATAGCTTGCTGTGCACTGAAGAGATCCAGCAGCATCTTTCAGTCCTACCTCTTTTTGTTTGGGAGCAGAGGCCAATGGTTTGTGCTGTGCAAACTGGGCTGCAGGCGAATGGGAGCACCTCAGAAGTGGCAATACAACGGACGTTTTCTCGACAAAGGAAAGAGAGAGAGGAAAGTGGACGGCTCTGTTGCATAGCTTGCTGTGCACTGAAGAGATCCAGCAGCATCTTTCAGTCCTACCTCTTTTTGTTTGGGAGCAGAGGCCAATGGTTTGTGCTGTGCAAACTGGGCTGCAGGCGAATGGGAGCACCTCAGAAGTGGCAATACAACGGACGTTTTCTCGACAAAGGAAAGAGAGAGAGGAAAGTGGACGGCTCTGTTGCATAGCTTGCTGTGCACTGAAGAGATCCAGCAGCATCTTTCAGTCCTACCTCTTTTTGTTTGGGAGCAGAGGCCAATGGTTTGTGCTGTGCAAACTGGGCTGCAGGCGAATGGGAGCACCTCAGAAGTGGCAATACAACGGACGTTTTCTCGACAAAGGAAAGAGAGAGAGGAAAGTGGACGGCTCTGTTGCATAGCTTGCTGTGCACTGAAGAGATCCAGCAGCATCTTTCAGTCCTACCTCTTTTTGTTTGGGAGCAGAGGCCAATGGTTTGTGCTGTGCAAACTGGGCTGCAGGCGAATGGGAGCACCTCAGAAGTGGCAATACAACGGACGTTTTCTCGACAAAGGAAAGAGAGAGAGGAAAGTGGACGGCTCTGTTGCATAGCTTGCTGTGCACTGAAGAGATCCAGCAGCATCTTTCAGTCCTACCTCTTTTTGTTTGGGAGCAGAGGCCAATGGTTTGTGCTGTGCAAACTGGGCTGCAGGCGAATGGGAGCACCTCAGAAGTGGCAATACAACGGACGTTTTCTCGACAAAGGAAAGAGAGAGAGGAAAGTGGACGGCTCTGTTGCATAGCTTGCTGTGCACTGAAGAGATCCAGCAGCATCTTTCAGTCCTACCTCTTTTTGTTTGGGAGCAGAGGCCAATGGTTTGTGCTGTGCAAACTGGGCTGCAGGCGAATGGGAGCACCTCAGAAGTGGCAATACAACGGACGTTTTCTCGACAAAGGAAAGAGAGAGAGGAAAGTGGACGGCTCTGTTGCATAGCTTGCTGTGCACTGAAGAGATCCAGCAGCATCTTTCAGTCCTACCTCTTTTTGTTTGGGAGCAGAGGCCAATGGTTTGTGCTGTGCAAACTGGGCTGCAGGCGAATGGGAGCACCTCAGAAGTGGCAATACAACGGACGTTTTCTCGACAAAGGAAAGAGAGAGAGGAAAGTGGACGGCTCTGTTGCATAGCTTGCTGTGCACTGAAGAGATCCAGCAGCATCTTTCAGTCCTACCTCTTTTTGTTTGGGAGCAGAGGCCAATGGTTTGTGCTGTGCAAACTGGGCTGCAGGCGAATGGGAGCACCTCAGAAGTGGCAATACAACGGACGTTTTCTCGACAAAGGAAAGAGAGAGAGGAAAGTGGACGGCTCTGTTGCATAGCTTGCTGTGCACTGAAGAGATCCAGCAGCATCTTTCAGTCCTACCTCTTTTTGTTTGGGAGCAGAGGCCAATGGTTTGTGCTGTGCAAACTGGGCTGCAGGCGAATGGGAGCACCTCAGAAGTGGCAATACAACGGACGTTTTCTCGACAAAGGAAAGAGAGAGAGGAAAGTGGACGGCTCTGTTGCATAGCTTGCTGTGCACTGAAGAGATCCAGCAGCATCTTTCAGTCCTACCTCTTTTTGTTTGGGAGCAGAGGCCAATGGTTTGTGCTGTGCAAACTGGGCTGCAGGCGAATGGGAGCACCTCAGAAGTGGCAATACAACGGACGTTTTCTCGACAAAGGAAAGAGAGAGAGGAAAGTGGACGGCTCTGTTGCATAGCTTGCTGTGCACTGAAGAGATCCAGCAGCATCTTTCAGTCCTACCTCTTTTTGTTTGGGAGCAGAGGCCAATGGTTTGTGCTGTGCAAACTGGGCTGCAGGCGAATGGGAGCACCTCAGAAGTGGCAATACAACGGACGTTTTCTCGACAAAGGAAAGAGAGAGAGGAAAGTGGACGGCTCTGTTGCATAGCTTGCTGTGCACTGAAGAGATCCAGCAGCATCTTTCAGTCCTACCTCTTTTTGTTTGGGAGCAGAGGCCAATGGTTTGTGCTGTGCAAACTGGGCTGCAGGCGAATGGGAGCACCTCAGAAGTGGCAATACAACGGACGTTTTCTCGACAAAGGAAAGAGAGAGAGGAAAGTGGACGGCTCTGTTGCATAGCTTGCTGTGCACTGAAGAGATCCAGCAGCATCTTTCAGTCCTACCTCTTTTTGTTTGGGAGCAGAGGCCAATGGTTTGTGCTGTGCAAACTGGGCTGCAGGCGAATGGGAGCACCTCAGAAGTGGCAATACAACGGACGTTTTCTCGACAAAGGAAAGAGAGAGAGGAAAGTGGACGGCTCTGTTGCATAGCTTGCTGTGCACTGAAGAGATCCAGCAGCATCTTTCAGTCCTACCTCTTTTTGTTTGGGAGCAGAGGCCAATGGTTTGTGCTGTGCAAACTGGGCTGCAGGCGAATGGGAGCACCTCAGAAGTGGCAATACAACGGACGTTTTCTCGACAAAGGAAAGAGAGAGAGGAAAGTGGACGGCTCTGTTGCATAGCTTGCTGTGCACTGAAGAGATCCAGCAGCATCTTTCAGTCCTACCTCTTTTTGTTTGGGAGCAGAGGCCAATGGTTTGTGCTGTGCAAACTGGGCTGCAGGCGAATGGGAGCACCTCAGAAGTGGCAATACAACGGACGTTTTCTCGACAAAGGAAAGAGAGAGAGGAAAGTGGACGGCTCTGTTGCATAGCTTGCTGTGCACTGAAGAGATCCAGCAGCATCTTTCAGTCCTACCTCTTTTTGTTTGGGAGCAGAGGCCAATGGTTTGTGCTGTGCAAACTGGGCTGCAGGCGAATGGGAGCACCTCAGAAGTGGCAATACAACGGACGTTTTCTCGACAAAGGAAAGAGAGAGAGGAAAGTGGACGGCTCTGTTGCATAGCTTGCTGTGCACTGAAGAGATCCAGCAGCATCTTTCAGTCCTACCTCTTTTTGTTTGGGAGCAGAGGCCAATGGTTTGTGCTGTGCAAACTGGGCTGCAGGCGAATGGGAGCACCTCAGAAGTGGCAATACAACGGACGTTTTCTCGACAAAGGAAAGAGAGAGAGGAAAGTGGACGGCTCTGTTGCATAGTCTTGCTGTGCACTGAAGAGATCCAGCAGCATCTTTCAGTCCTACCTCTTTTTGTTTGGGAGCAGAGGCCAATGGTTTGTGCTGTGCAAACTGGGCTGCAGGCGAATGGGAGCACCTCAGAAGTGGCAATACAACGGACGTTTTCTCGACAAAGGAAAGAGAGAGAGGAAAGTGGACGGCTCTGTTGCATAGCTTGCTGTGCACTGAAGAGATCCAGCAGCATCTTTCAGTCCTACCTCTTTTTGTTTGGGAGCAGAGGCCAATGGTTTGTGCTGTGCAAACTGGGCTGCAGGCGAATGGGAGCACCTCAGAAGTGGCAATACAACGGACGTTTTCTCGACAAAGGAAAGAGAGAGAGGAAAGTGGACGGCTCTGTTGCATAGCTTGCTGTGCACTGAAGAGATCCAGCAGCATCTTTCAGTCCTACCTCTTTTTGTTTGGGAGCAGAGGCCAATGGTTTGTGCTGTGCAAACTGGGCTGCAGGCGAATGGGAGCACCTCAGAAGTGGCAATACAACGGACGTTTTCTCGACAAAGGAAAGAGAGAGAGGAAAGTGGACGGCTCTGTTGCATAGCTTGCTGTGCACTGAAGAGATCCAGCAGCATCTTTCAGTCCTACCTCTTTTTGTTTGGGAGCAGAGGCCAATGGTTTGTGCTGTGCAAACTGGGCTGCAGGCGAATGGGAGCACCTCAGAAGTGGCAATACAACGGACGTTTTCTCGACAAAGGAAAGAGAGAGAGGAAAGTGGACGGCTCTGTTGCATAGCTTGCTGTGCACTGAAGAGATCCAGCAGCATCTTTCAGTCCTACCTCTTTTTGTTTGGGAGCAGAGGCCAATGGTTTGTGCTGTGCAAACTGGGCTGCAGGCGAATGGGAGCACCTCAGAAGTGGCAATACAACGGACGTTTTCTCGACAAAGGAAAGAGAGAGAGGAAAGTGGACGGCTCTGTTGCATAGCTTGCTGTGCACTGAAGAGATCCAGCAGCATCTTTCAGTCCTACCTCTTTTTGTTTGGGAGCAGAGGCCAATGGTTTGTGCTGTGCAAACTGGGCTGCAGGCGAATGGGAGCACCTCAGAAGTGGCAATACAACGGACGTTTTCTCGACAAAGGAAAGAGAGAGAGGAAAGTGGACGGCTCTGTTGCATAGCTTGCTGTGCACTGAAGAGATCCAGCAGCATCTTTCAGTCCTACCTCTTTTTGTTTGGGAGCAGAGGCCAATGGTTTGTGCTGTGCAAACTGGGCTGCAGGCGAATGGGAGCACCTCAGAAGTGGCAATACAACGGACGTTTTCTCGACAAAGGAAAGAGAGAGAGGAAAGTGGACGGCTCTGTTGCATAGCTTGCTGTGCACTGAAGAGATCCAGCAGCATCTTTCAGTCCTACCTCTTTTTGTTTGGGAGCAGAGGCCAATGGTTTGTGCTGTGCAAACTGGGCTGCAGGCGAATGGGAGCACCTCAGAAGTGGCAATACAACGGACGTTTTCTCGACAAAGGAAAGAGAGAGAGGAAAGTGGACGGCTCTGTTGCATAGCTTGCTGTGCACTGAAGAGATCCAGCAGCATCTTTCAGTCCTACCTCTTTTTGTTTGGGAGCAGAGGCCAATGGTTTGTGCTGTGCAAACTGGGCTGCAGGCGAATGGGAGCACCTCAGAAGTGGCAATACAACGGACGTTTTCTCGACAAAGGAAAGAGAGAGAGGAAAGTGGACGGCTCTGTTGCATAGCTTGCTGTGCACTGAAGAGATCCAGCAGCATCTTTCAGTCCTACCTCTTTTTGTTTGGGAGCAGAGGCCAATGGTTTGTGCTGTGCAAACTGGGCTGCAGGCGAATGGGAGCACCTCAGAAGTGGCAATACAACGGACGTTTTCTCGACAAAGGAAAGAGAGAGAGGAAAGTGGACGGCTCTGTTGCATAGCTTGCTGTGCACTGAAGAGATCCAGCAGCATCTTTCAGTCCTACCTCTTTTTGTTTGGGAGCAGAGGCCAATGGTTTGTGCTGTGCAAACTGGGCTGCAGGCGAATGGGAGCACCTCAGAAGTGGCAATACAACGGACGTTTTCTCGACAAAGGAAAGAGAGAGAGGAAAGTGGACGGCTCTGTTGCATAGCTTGCTGTGCACTGAAGAGATCCAGCAGCATCTTTCAGTCCTACCTCTTTTTGTTTGGGAGCAGAGGCCAATGGTTTGTGCTGTGCAAACTGGGCTGCAGGCGAATGGGAGCACCTCAGAAGTGGCAATACAACGGACGTTTTCTCGACAAAGGAAAGAGAGAGAGGAAAGTGGACGGCTCTGTTGCATAGCTTGCTGTGCACTGAAGAGATCCAGCAGCATCTTTCAGTCCTACCTCTTTTTGTTTGGGAGCAGAGGCCAATGGTTTGTGCTGTGCAAACTGGGCTGCAGGCGAATGGGAGCACCTCAGAAGTGGCAATACAACGGACGTTTTCTCGACAAAGGAAAGAGAGAGAGGAAAGTGGACGGCTCTGTTGCATAGCTTGCTGTGCACTGAAGAGATCCAGCAGCATCTTTCAGTCCTACCTCTTTTTGTTTGGGAGCAGAGGCCAATGGTTTGTGCTGTGCAAACTGGGCTGCAGGCGAATGGGAGCACCTCAGAAGTGGCAATACAACGGACGTTTTCTCGACAAAGGAAAGAGAGAGAGGAAAGTGGACGGCTCTGTTGCATAGCTTGCTGTGCACTGAAGAGATCCAGCAGCATCTTTCAGTCCTACCTCTTTTTGTTTGGGAGCAGAGGCCAATGGTTTGTGCTGTGCAAACTGGGCTGCAGGCGAATGGGAGCACCTCAGAAGTGGCAATACAACGGACGTTTTCTCGACAAAGGAAAGAGAGAGAGGAAAGTGGACGGCTCTGTTGCATAGCTTGCTGTGCACTGAAGAGATCCAGCAGCATCTTTCAGTCCTACCTCTTTTTGTTTGGGAGCAGAGGCCAATGGTTTGTGCTGTGCAAACTGGGCTGCAGGCGAATGGGAGCACCTCAGAAGTGGCAATACAACGGACGTTTTCTCGACAAAGGAAAGAGAGAGAGGAAAGTGGACGGCTCTGTTGCATAGCTTGCTGTGCACTGAAGAGATCCAGCAGCATCTTTCAGTCCTACCTCTTTTTGTTTGGGAGCAGAGGCCAATGGTTTGTGCTGTGCAAACTGGGCTGCAGGCGAATGGGAGCACCTCAGAAGTGGCAATACAACGGACGTTTTCTCGACAAAGGAAAGAGAGAGAGGAAAGTGGACGGCTCTGTTGCATAGCTTGCTGTGCACTGAAGAGATCCAGCAGCATCTTTCAGTCCTACCTCTTTTTGTTTGGGAGCAGAGGCCAATGGTTTGTGCTGTGCAAACTGGGCTGCAGGCGAATGGGAGCACCTCAGAAGTGGCAATACAACGGACGTTTTCTCGACAAAGGAAAGAGAGAGAGGAAAGTGGACGGCTCTGTTGCATAGCTTGCTGTGCACTGAAGAGATCCAGCAGCATCTTTCAGTCCTACCTCTTTTTGTTTGGGAGCAGAGGCCAATGGTTTGTGCTGTGCAAACTGGGCTGCAGGCGAATGGGAGCACCTCAGAAGTGGCAATACAACGGACGTTTTCTCGACAAAGGAAAGAGAGAGAGGAAAGTGGACGGCTCTGTTGCATAGCTTGCTGTGCACTGAAGAGATCCAGCAGCATCTTTCAGTCCTACCTCTTTTTGTTTGGGAGCAGAGGCCAATGGTTTGTGCTGTGCAAACTGGGCTGCAGGCGAATGGGAGCACCTCAGAAGTGGCAATACAACGGACGTTTTCTCGACAAAGGAAAGAGAGAGAGGAAAGTGGACGGCTCTGTTGCATAGCTTGCTGTGCACTGAAGAGATCCAGCAGCATCTTTCAGTCCTACCTCTTTTTGTTTGGGAGCAGAGGCCAATGGTTTGTGCTGTGCAAACTGGGCTGCAGGCGAATGGGAGCACCTCAGAAGTGGCAATACAACGGACGTTTTCTCGACAAAGGAAAGAGAGAGAGGAAAGTGGACGGCTCTGTTGCATAGCTTGCTGTGCACTGAAGAGATCCAGCAGCATCTTTCAGTCCTACCTCTTTTTGTTTGGGAGCAGAGGCCAATGGTTTGTGCTGTGCAAACTGGGCTGCAGGCGAATGGGAGCACCTCAGAAGTGGCAATACAACGGACGTTTTCTCGACAAAGGAAAGAGAGAGAGGAAAGTGGACGGCTCTGTTGCATAGCTTGCTGTGCACTGAAGAGATCCAGCAGCATCTTTCAGTCCTACCTCTTTTTGTTTGGGAGCAGAGGCCAATGGTTTGTGCTGTGCAAACTGGGCTGCAGGCGAATGGGAGCACCTCAGAAGTGGCAATACAACGGACGTTTTCTCGACAAAGGAAAGAGAGAGAGGAAAGTGGACGGCTCTGTTGCATAGCTTGCTGTGCACTGAAGAGATCCAGCAGCATCTTTCAGTCCTACCTCTTTTTGTTTGGGAGCAGAGGCCAATGGTTTGTGCTGTGCAAACTGGGCTGCAGGCGAATGGGAGCACCTCAGAAGTGGCAATACAACGGACGTTTTCTCGACAAAGGAAAGAGAGAGAGGAAAGTGGACGGCTCTGTTGCATAGCTTGCTGTGCACTGAAGAGATCCAGCAGCATCTTTCAGTCCTACCTCTTTTTGTTTGGGAGCAGAGGCCAATGGTTTGTGCTGTGCAAACTGGGCTGCAGGCGAATGGGAGCACCTCAGAAGTGGCAATACAACGGACGTTTTCTCGACAAAGGAAAGAGAGAGAGGAAAGTGGACGGCTCTGTTGCATAGCTTGCTGTGCACTGAAGAGATCCAGCAGCATCTTTCAGTCCTACCTCTTTTTGTTTGGGAGCAGAGGCCAATGGTTTGTGCTGTGCAAACTGGGCTGCAGGCGAATGGGAGCACCTCAGAAGTGGCAATACAACGGACGTTTTCTCGACAAAGGAAAGAGAGAGAGGAAAGTGGACGGCTCTGTTGCATAGCTTGCTGTGCACTGAAGAGATCCAGCAGCATCTTTCAGTCCTACCTCTTTTTGTTTGGGAGCAGAGGCCAATGGTTTGTGCTGTGCAAACTGGGCTGCAGGCGAATGGGAGCACCTCAGAAGTGGCAATACAACGGACGTTTTCTCGACAAAGGAAAGAGAGAGAGGAAAGTGGACGGCTCTGTTGCATAGCTTGCTGTGCACTGAAGAGATCCAGCAGCATCTTTCAGTCCTACCTCTTTTTGTTTGGGAGCAGAGGCCAATGGTTTGTGCTGTGCAAACTGGGCTGCAGGCGAATGGGAGCACCTCAGAAGTGGCAATACAACGGACGTTTTCTCGACAAAGGAAAGAGAGAGAGGAAAGTGGACGGCTCTGTTGCATAGCTTGCTGTGCACTGAAGAGATCCAGCAGCATCTTTCAGTCCTACCTCTTTTTGTTTGGGAGCAGAGGCCAATGGTTTGTGCTGTGCAAACTGGGCTGCAGGCGAATGGGAGCACCTCAGAAGTGGCAATACAACGGACGTTTTCTCGACAAAGGAAAGAGAGAGAGGAAAGTGGACGGCTCTGTTGCATAGCTTGCTGTGCACTGAAGAGATCCAGCAGCATCTTTCAGTCCTACCTCTTTTTGTTTGGGAGCAGAGGCCAATGGTTTGTGCTGTGCAAACTGGGCTGCAGGCGAATGGGAGCACCTCAGAAGTGGCAATACAACGGACGTTTTCTCGACAAAGGAAAGAGAGAGAGGAAAGTGGACGGCTCTGTTGCATAGCTTGCTGTGCACTGAAGAGATCCAGCAGCATCTTTCAGTCCTACCTCTTTTTGTTTGGGAGCAGAGGCCAATGGTTTGTGCTGTGCAAACTGGGCTGCAGGCGAATGGGAGCACCTCAGAAGTGGCAATACAACGGACGTTTTCTCGACAAAGGAAAGAGAGAGAGGAAAGTGGACGGCTCTGTTGCATAGCTTGCTGTGCACTGAAGAGATCCAGCAGCATCTTTCAGTCCTACCTCTTTTTGTTTGGGAGCAGAGGCCAATGGTTTGTGCTGTGCAAACTGGGCTGCAGGCGAATGGGAGCACCTCAGAAGTGGCAATACAACGGACGTTTTCTCGACAAAGGAAAGAGAGAGAGGAAAGTGGACGGCTCTGTTGCATAGCTTGCTGTGCACTGAAGAGATCCAGCAGCATCTTTCAGTCCTACCTCTTTTTGTTTGGGAGCAGAGGCCAATGGTTTGTGCTGTGCAAACTGGGCTGCAGGCGAATGGGAGCACCTCAGAAGTGGCAATACAACGGACGTTTTCTCGACAAAGGAAAGAGAGAGAGGAAAGTGGACGGCTCTGTTGCATAGCTTGCTGTGCACTGAAGAGATCCAGCAGCATCTTTCAGTCCTACCTCTTTTTGTTTGGGAGCAGAGGCCAATGGTTTGTGCTGTGCAAACTGGGCTGCAGGCGAATGGGAGCACCTCAGAAGTGGCAATACAACGGACGTTTTCTCGACAAAGGAAAGAGAGAGAGGAAAGTGGACGGCTCTGTTGCATAGCTTGCTGTGCACTGAAGAGATCCAGCAGCATCTTTCAGTCCTACCTCTTTTTGTTTGGGAGCAGAGGCCAATGGTTTGTGCTGTGCAAACTGGGCTGCAGGCGAATGGGAGCACCTCAGAAGTGGCAATACAACGGACGTTTTCTCGACAAAGGAAAGAGAGAGAGGAAAGTGGACGGCTCTGTTGCATAGCTTGCTGTGCACTGAAGAGATCCAGCAGCATCTTTCAGTCCTACCTCTTTTTGTTTGGGAGCAGAGGCCAATGGTTTGTGCTGTGCAAACTGGGCTGCAGGCGAATGGGAGCACCTCAGAAGTGGCAATACAACGGACGTTTTCTCGACAAAGGAAAGAGAGAGAGGAAAGTGGACGGCTCTGTTGCATAGCTTGCTGTGCACTGAAGAGATCCAGCAGCATCTTTCAGTCCTACCTCTTTTTGTTTGGGAGCAGAGGCCAATGGTTTGTGCTGTGCAAACTGGGCTGCAGGCGAATGGGAGCACCTCAGAAGTGGCAATACAACGGACGTTTTCTCGACAAAGGAAAAGAGAGAGGAAAGTGGACGGCTCTGTTGCATAGCTTGCTGTGCACTGAAGAGATCCAGCAGCATCTTTCAGTCCTACCTCTTTTTGTTTGGGAGCAGAGGCCAATGGTTTGTGCTGTGCAAACTGGGCTGACAGGCGAATGGGAGCACCTCAGAAGTGGCAATACAACGGACGTTTTCTCGACAAAGGAAAGAGAGAGAGGAAAGTGGACGGCTCTGTTGCATAGCTTGCTGTGCACTGAAGAGATCCAGCAGCATCTTTCAGTCCTACCTCTTTTTGTTTGGGAGCAGAGGCCAATGGTTTGTGCTGTGCAAACTGGGCTGCAGGCGAATGGGAGCACCTCAGAAGTGGCAATACAACGGACGTTTTCTCGACAAAGGAAAGAGAGAGAGGAAAGTGGACGGCTCTGTTGCATAGCTTGCTGTGCACTGAAGAGATCCAGCAGCATCTTTCAGTCCTACCTCTTTTTGTTTGGGAGCAGAGGCCAATGGTTTGTGCTGTGCAAACTGGGCTGCAGGCGAATGGGAGCACCTCAGAAGTGGCAATACAACGGACGTTTTCTCGACAAAGGAAAGAGAGAGAGGAAAGTGGACGGCTCTGTTGCATAGCTTGCTGTGCACTGAAGAGATCCAGCAGCATCTTTCAGTCCTACCTCTTTTTGTTTGGGAGCAGAGGCCAATGGTTTGTGCTGTGCAAACTGGGCTGCAGGCGAATGGGAGCACCTCAGAAGTGGCAATACAACGGACGTTTTCTCGACAAAGGAAAGAGAGAGAGGAAAGTGGACGGCTCTGTTGCATAGCTTGCTGTGCACTGAAGAGATCCAGCAGCATCTTTCAGTCCTACCTCTTTTTGTTTGGGAGCAGAGGCCAATGGTTTGTGCTGTGCAAACTGGGCTGCAGGCGAATGGGAGCACCTCAGAAGTGGCAATACAACGGACGTTTTCTCGACAAAGGAAAGAGAGAGAGGAAAGTGGACGGCTCTGTTGCATAGCTTGCTGTGCACTGAAGAGATCCAGCAGCATCTTTCAGTCCTACCTCTTTTTGTTTGGGAGCAGAGGCCAATGGTTTGTGCTGTGCAAACTGGGCTGCAGGCGAATGGGAGCACCTCAGAAGTGGCAATACAACGGACGTTTTCTCGACAAAGGAAAGAGAGAGAGGAAAGTGGACGGCTCTGTTGCATAGCTTGCTGTGCACTGAAGAGATCCAGCAGCATCTTTCAGTCCTACCTCTTTTTGTTTGGGAGCAGAGGCCAATGGTTTGTGCTGTGCAAACTGGGCTGCAGGCGAATGGGAGCACCTCAGAAGTGGCAATACAACGGACGTTTTCTCGACAAAGGAAAGAGAGAGAGGAAAGTGGACGGCTCTGTTGCATAGCTTGCTGTGCACTGAAGAGATCCAGCAGCATCTTTCAGTCCTACCTCTTTTTGTTTGGGAGCAGAGGCCAATGGTTTGTGCTGTGCAAACTGGGCTGCAGGCGAATGGGAGCACCTCAGAAGTGGCAATACAACGGACGTTTTCTCGACAAAGGAAAGAGAGAGAGGAAAGTGGACGGCTCTGTTGCATAGCTTGCTGTGCACTGAAGAGATCCAGCAGCATCTTTCAGTCCTACCTCTTTTTGTTTGGGAGCAGAGGCCAATGGTTTGTGCTGTGCAAACTGGGCTGCAGGCGAATGGGAGCACCTCAGAAGTGGCAATACAACGGACGTTTTCTCGACAAAGGAAAGAGAGAGAGGAAAGTGGACGGCTCTGTTGCATAGCTTGCTGTGCACTGAAGAGATCCAGCAGCATCTTTCAGTCCTACCTCTTTTTGTTTGGGAGCAGAGGCCAATGGTTTGTGCTGTGCAAACTGGGCTAGCAGGCGAATGGGAGCACCTCAGAAGTGGCAATACAACGGACGTTTTCTCGACAAAGGAAAGAGAGAGAGGAAAGTGGACGGCTCTGTTGCATAGCTTGCTGTGCACTGAAGAGATCCAGCAGCATCTTTCAGTCCTACCTCTTTTTGTTTGGGAGCAGAGGCCAATGGTTTGTGCTGTGCAAACTGGGCTGCAGGCGAATGGGAGCACCTCAGAAGTGGCAATACAACGGACGTTTTCTCGACAAAGGAAAGAGAGAGAGGAAAGTGGACGGCTCTGTTGCATAGCTTGCTGTGCACTGAAGAGATCCAGCAGCATCTTTCAGTCCTACCTCTTTTTGTTTGGGAGCAGAGGCCAATGGTTTGTGCTGTGCAAACTGGGCTGCAGGCGAATGGGAGCACCTCAGAAGTGGCAATACAACGGACGTTTTCTCGACAAAGGAAAGAGAGAGAGGAAAGTGGACGGCTCTGTTGCATAGCTTGCTGTGCACTGAAGAGATCCAGCAGCATCTTTCAGTCCTACCTCTTTTTGTTTGGGAGCAGAGGCCAATGGTTTGTGCTGTGCAAACTGGGCTGCAGGCGAATGGGAGCACCTCAGAAGTGGCAATACAACGGACGTTTTCTCGACAAAGGAAAGAGAGAGAGGAAAGTGGACGGCTCTGTTGCATAGCTTGCTGTGCACTGAAGAGATCCAGCAGCATCTTTCAGTCCTACCTCTTTTTGTTTGGGAGCAGAGGCCAATGGTTTGTGCTGTGCAAACTGGGCTGCAGGCGAATGGGAGCACCTCAGAAGTGGCAATACAACGGACGTTTTCTCGACAAAGGAAAGAGAGAGAGGAAAGTGGACGGCTCTGTTGCATAGCTTGCTGTGCACTGAAGAGATCCAGCAGCATCTTTCAGTCCTACCTCTTTTTGTTTGGGAGCAGAGGCCAATGGTTTGTGCTGTGCAAACTGGGCTGCAGGCGAATGGGAGCACCTCAGAAGTGGCAATACAACGGACGTTTTCTCGACAAAGGAAAGAGAGAGAGGAAAGTGGACGGCTCTGTTGCATAGCTTGCTGTGCACTGAAGAGATCCAGCAGCATCTTTCAGTCCTACCTCTTTTTGTTTGGGAGCAGAGGCCAATGGTTTGTGCTGTGCAAACTGGGCTGCAGGCGAATGGGAGCACCTCAGAAGTGGCAATACAACGGACGTTTTCTCGACAAAGGAAAGAGAGAGAGGAAAGTGGACGGCTCTGTTGCATAGCTTGCTGTGCACTGAAGAGATCCAGCAGCATCTTTCAGTCCTACCTCTTTTTGTTTGGGAGCAGAGGCCAATGGTTTGTGCTGTGCAAACTGGGCTGCAGGCGAATGGGAGCACCTCAGAAGTGGCAATACAACGGACGTTTTCTCGACAAAGGAAAGAGAGAGAGGAAAGTGGACGGCTCTGTTGCATAGCTTGCTGTGCACTGAAGAGATCCAGCAGCATCTTTCAGTCCTACCTCTTTTTGTTTGGGAGCAGAGGCCAATGGTTTGGTTTGTGCTGTGCAAACTGGGCTGCAGGCGAATGGGAGCACCTCAGAAGTGGCAATACAACGGACGTTTTCTCGACAAAGGAAAGAGAGAGAGGAAAGTGGACGGCTCTGTTGCATAGCTTGCTGTGCACTGAAGAGATCCAGCAGCATCTTTCAGTCCTACCTCTTTTTGTTTGGGAGCAGAGGCCAATGGTTTGTGCTGTGCAAACTGGGCTGCAGGCGAATGGGAGCACCTCAGAAGTGGCAATACAACGGACGTTTTCTCGACAAAGGAAAGAGAGAGAGGAAAGTGGACGGCTCTGTTGCATAGCTTGCTGTGCACTGAAGAGATCCAGCAGCATCTTTCAGTCCTACCTCTTTTTGTTTGGGAGCAGAGGCCAATGGTTTGTGCTGTGCAAACTGGGCTGCAGGCGAATGGGAGCACCTCAGAAGTGGCAATACAACGGACGTTTTCTCGACAAAGGAAAGAGAGAGAGGAAAGTGGACGGCTCTGTTGCATAGCTTGCTGTGCACTGAAGAGATCCAGCAGCATCTTTCAGTCCTACCTCTTTTTGTTTGGGAGCAGAGGCCAATGGTTTGTGCTGTGCAAACTGGGCTGCAGGCGAATGGGAGCACCTCAGAAGTGGCAATACAACGGACGTTTTCTCGACAAAGGAAAGAGAGAGAGGAAAGTGGACGGCTCTGTTGCATAGCTTGCTGTGCACTGAAGAGATCCAGCAGCATCTTTCAGTCCTACCTCTTTTTGTTTGGGAGCAGAGGCCAATGGTTTGTGCTGTGCAAACTGGGCTGCAGGCGAATGGGAGCACCTCAGAAGTGGCAATACAACGGACGTTTTCTCGACAAAGGAAAGAGAGAGAGGAAAGTGGACGGCTCTGTTGCATAGCTTGCTGTGCACTGAAGAGATCCAGCAGCATCTTTCAGTCCTACCTCTTTTTGTTTGGGAGCAGAGGCCAATGGTTTGTGCTGTGCAAACTGGGCTGCAGGCGAATGGGAGCACCTCAGAAGTGGCAATACAACGGACGTTTTCTCGACAAAGGAAAGAGAGAGAGGAAAGTGGACGGCTCTGTTGCATAGCTTGCTGTGCACTGAAGAGATCCAGCAGCATCTTTCAGTCCTACCTCTTTTTGTTTGGGAGCAGAGGCCAATGGTTTGTGCTGTGCAAACTGGGCTGCAGGCGAATGGGAGCACCTCAGAAGTGGCAATACAACGGACGTTTTCTCGACAAAGGAAAGAGAGAGAGGAAAGTGGACGGCTCTGTTGCATAGCTTGCTGTGCACTGAAGAGATCCAGCAGCATCTTTCAGTCCTACCTCTTTTTGTTTGGGAGCAGAGGCCAATGGTTTGTGCTGTGCAAACTGGGCTGCAGGCGAATGGGAGCACCTCAGAAGTGGCAATACAACGGACGTTTTCTCGACAAAGGAAAGAGAGAGAGGAAAGTGGACGGCTCTGTTGCATAGCTTGCTGTGCACTGAAGAGATCCAGCAGCATCTTTCAGTCCTACCTCTTTTTGTTTGGGAGCAGAGGCCAATGGTTTGTGCTGTGCAAACTGGGCTGCAGGCGAATGGGAGCACCTCAGAAGTGGCAATACAACGGACGTTTTCTCGACAAAGGAAAGAGAGAGAGGAAAGTGGACGGCTCTGTTGCATAGCTTGCTGTGCACTGAAGAGATCCAGCAGCATCTTTCAGTCCTACCTCTTTTTGTTTGGGAGCAGAGGCCAATGGTTTGTGCTGTGCAAACTGGGCTGCAGGCGAATGGGAGCACCTCAGAAGTGGCAATACAACGGACGTTTTCTCGACAAAGGAAAGAGAGAGAGGAAAGTGGACGGCTCTGTTGCATAGCTTGCTGTGCACTGAAGAGATCCAGCAGCATCTTTCAGTCCTACCTCTTTTTGTTTGGGAGCAGAGGCCAATGGTTTGTGCTGTGCAAACTGGGCTGCAGGCGAATGGGAGCACCTCAGAAGTGGCAATACAACGGACGTTTTCTCGACAAAGGAAAGAGAGAGAGGAAAGTGGACGGCTCTGTTGCATAGCTTGCTGTGCACTGAAGAGATCCAGCAGCATCTTTCAGTCCTACCTCTTTTTGTTTGGGAGCAGAGGCCAATGGTTTGTGCTGTGCAAACTGGGCTGCAGGCGAATGGGAGCACCTCAGAAGTGGCAATACAACGGACGTTTTCTCGACAAAGGAAAGAGAGAGAGGAAAGTGGACGGCTCTGTTGCATAGCTTGCTGTGCACTGAAGAGATCCAGCAGCATCTTTCAGTCCTACCTCTTTTTGTTTGGGAGCAGAGGCCAATGGTTTGTGCTGTGCAAACTGGGCTGCAGGCGAATGGGAGCACCTCAGAAGTGGCAATACAACGGACGTTTTCTCGACAAAGGAAAGAGAGAGAGGAAAGTGGACGGCTCTGTTGCATAGCTTGCTGTGCACTGAAGAGATCCAGCAGCATCTTTCAGTCCTACCTCTTTTTGTTTGGGAGCAGAGGCCAATGGTTTGTGCTGTGCAAACTGGGCTGCAGGCGAATGGGAGCACCTCAGAAGTGGCAATACAACGGACGTTTTCTCGACAAAGGAAAGAGAGAGAGGAAAGTGGACGGCTCTGTTGCATAGCTTGCTGTGCACTGAAGAGATCCAGCAGCATCTTTCAGTCCTACCTCTTTTTGTTTGGGAGCAGAGGCCAATGGTTTGTGCTGTGCAAACTGGGCTGCAGGCGAATGGGAGCACCTCAGAAGTGGCAATACAACGGACGTTTTCTCGACAAAGGAAAGAGAGAGAGGAAAGTGGACGGCTCTGTTGCATAGCTTGCTGTGCACTGAAGAGATCCAGCAGCATCTTTCAGTCCTACCTCTTTTTGTTTGGGAGCAGAGGCCAATGGTTTGTGCTGTGCAAACTGGGCTGCAGGCGAATGGGAGCACCTCAGAAGTGGCAATACAACGGACGTTTTCTCGACAAAGGAAAGAGAGAGAGGAAAGTGGACGGCTCTGTTGCATAGCTTGCTGTGCACTGAAGAGATCCAGCAGCATCTTTCAGTCCTACCTCTTTTTGTTTGGGAGCAGAGGCCAATGGTTTGTGCTGTGCAAACTGGGCTGCAGGCGAATGGGAGCACCTCAGAAGTGGCAATACAACGGACGTTTTCTCGACAAAGGAAAGAGAGAGAGGAAAGTGGACGGCTCTGTTGCATAGCTTGCTGTGCACTGAAGAGATCCAGCAGCATCTTTCAGTCCTACCTCTTTTTGTTTGGGAGCAGAGGCCAATGGTTTGTGCTGTGCAAACTGGGCTGCAGGCGAATGGGAGCACCTCAGAAGTGGCAATACAACGGACGTTTTCTCGACAAAGGAAAGAGAGAGAGGAAAGTGGACGGCTCTGTTGCATAGCTTGCTGTGCACTGAAGAGATCCAGCAGCATCTTTCAGTCCTACCTCTTTTTGTTTGGGAGCAGAGGCCAATGGTTTGTGCTGTGCAAACTGGGCTGCAGGCGAATGGGAGCACCTCAGAAGTGGCAATACAACGGACGTTTTCTCGACAAAGGAAAGAGAGAGAGGAAAGTGGACGGCTCTGTTGCATAGCTTGCTGTGCACTGAAGAGATCCAGCAGCATCTTTCAGTCCTACCTCTTTTTGTTTGGGAGCAGAGGCCAATGGTTTGTGCTGTGCAAACTGGGCTGCAGGCGAATGGGAGCACCTCAGAAGTGGCAATACAACGGACGTTTTCTCGACAAAGGAAAGAGAGAGAGGAAAGTGGACGGCTCTGTTGCATAGCTTGCTGTGCACTGAAGAGATCCAGCAGCATCTTTCAGTCCTACCTCTTTTTGTTTGGGAGCAGAGGCCAATGGTTTGTGCTGTGCAAACTGGGCTGCAGGCGAATGGGAGCACCTCAGAAGTGGCAATACAACGGACGTTTTCTCGACAAAGGAAAGAGAGAGAGGAAAGTGGACGGCTCTGTTGCATAGCTTGCTGTGCACTGAAGAGATCCAGCAGCATCTTTCAGTCCTACCTCTTTTTGTTTGGGAGCAGAGGCCAATGGTTTGTGCTGTGCAAACTGGGCTGCAGGCGAATGGGAGCACCTCAGAAGTGGCAATACAACGGACGTTTTCTCGACAAAGGAAAGAGAGAGAGGAAAGTGGACGGCTCTGTTGCATAGCTTGCTGTGCACTGAAGAGATCCAGCAGCATCTTTCAGTCCTACCTCTTTTTGTTTGGGAGCAGAGGCCAATGGTTTGTGCTGTGCAAACTGGGCTGCAGGCGAATGGGAGCACCTCAGAAGTGGCAATACAACGGACGTTTTCTCGACAAAGGAAAGAGAGAGAGGAAAGTGGACGGCTCTGTTGCATAGCTTGCTGTGCACTGAAGAGATCCAGCAGCATCTTTCAGTCCTACCTCTTTTTGTTTGGGAGCAGAGGCCAATGGTTTGTGCTGTGCAAACTGGGCTGCAGGCGAATGGGAGCACCTCAGAAGTGGCAATACAACGGACGTTTTCTCGACAAAGGAAAGAGAGAGAGGAAAGTGGACGGCTCTGTTGCATAGCTTGCTGTGCACTGAAGAGATCCAGCAGCATCTTTCAGTCCTACCTCTTTTTGTTTGGGAGCAGAGGCCAATGGTTTGTGCTGTGCAAACTGGGCTGCAGGCGAATGGGAGCACCTCAGAAGTGGCAATACAACGGACGTTTTCTCGACAAAGGAAAGAGAGAGAGGAAAGTGGACGGCTCTGTTGCATAGCTTGCTGTGCACTGAAGAGATCCAGCAGCATCTTTCAGTCCTACCTCTTTTTGTTTGGGAGCAGAGGCCAATGGTTTGTGCTGTGCAAACTGGGCTGCAGGGAATGGGAGCACCTCAGAAGTGGCAATACAACGGACGTTTTCTCGACAAAGGAAAGAGAGAGAGGAAAGTGGACGGCTCTGTTGCATAGCTTGCTGTGCACTGAAGAGATCCAGCAGCATCTTTCAGTCCTACCTCTTTTTGTTTGGGAGCAGAGGCCAATGGTTTGTGCTGTGCAAACTGGGCTGCAGGCGAATGGGAGCACCTCAGAAGTGGCAATACAACGGACGTTTTCTCGACAAAGGAAAGAGAGAGAGGAAAGTGGACGGCTCTGTTGCATAGCTTGCTGTGCACTGAAGAGATCCAGCAGCATCTTTCAGTCCTACCTCTTTTTGTTTGGGAGCAGAGGCCAATGGTTTGTGCTGTGCAAACTGGGCTGCAGGCGAATGGGAGCACCTCAGAAGTGGCAATACAACGGACGTTTTCTCGACAAAGGAAAGAGAGAGAGGAAAGTGGACGGCTCTGTTGCATAGCTTGCTGTGCACTGAAGAGATCCAGCAGCATCTTTCAGTCCTACCTCTTTTTGTTTGGGAGCAGAGGCCAATGGTTTGTGCTGTGCAAACTGGGCTGCAGGCGAATGGGAGCACCTCAGAAGTGGCAATACAACGGACGTTTTCTCGACAAAGGAAAGAGAGAGAGGAAAGTGGACGGCTCTGTTGCATAGCTTGCTGTGCACTGAAGAGATCCAGCAGCATCTTTCAGTCCTACCTCTTTTTGTTTGGGAGCAGAGGCCAATGGTTTGTGCTGTGCAAACTGGGCTGCAGGCGAATGGGAGCACCTCAGAAGTGGCAATACAACGGACGTTTTCTCGACAAAGGAAAGAGAGAGAGGAAAGTGGACGGCTCTGTTGCATAGCTTGCTGTGCACTGAAGAGATCCAGCAGCATCTTTCAGTCCTACCTCTTTTTGTTTGGGAGCAGAGGCCAATGGTTTGTGCTGTGCAAACTGGGCTGCAGGCGAATGGGAGCACCTCAGAAGTGGCAATACAACGGACGTTTTCTCGACAAAGGAAAGAGAGAGAGGAAAGTGGACGGCTCTGTTGCATAGCTTGCTGTGCACTGAAGAGATCCAGCAGCATCTTTCAGTCCTACCTCTTTTTGTTTGGGAGCAGAGGCCAATGGTTTGTGCTGTGCAAACTGGGCTGCAGGCGAATGGGAGCACCTCAGAAGTGGCAATACAACGGACGTTTTCTCGACAAAGGAAAGAGAGAGAGGAAAGTGGACGGCTCTGTTGCATAGCTTGCTGTGCACTGAAGAGATCCAGCAGCATCTTTCAGTCCTACCTCTTTTTGTTTGGGAGCAGAGGCCAATGGTTTGTGCTGTGCAAACTGGGCTGCAGGCGAATGGGAGCACCTCAGAAGTGGCAATACAACGGACGTTTTCTCGACAAAGGAAAGAGAGAGAGGAAAGTGGACGGCTCTGTTGCATAGCTTGCTGTGCACTGAAGAGATCCAGCAGCATCTTTCAGTCCTACCTCTTTTTGTTTGGGAGCAGAGGCCAATGGTTTGTGCTGTGCAAACTGGGCTGCAGGCGAATGGGAGCACCTCAGAAGTGGCAATACAACGGACGTTTTCTCGACAAAGGAAAGAGAGAGAGGAAAGTGGACGGCTCTGTTGCATAGCTTGCTGTGCACTGAAGAGATCCAGCAGCATCTTTCAGTCCTACCTCTTTTTGTTTGGGAGCAGAGGCCAATGGTTTGTGCTGTGCAAACTGGGCTGCAGGCGAATGGGAGCACCTCAGAAGTGGCAATACAACGGACGTTTTCTCGACAAAGGAAAGAGAGAGAGGAAAGTGGACGGCTCTGTTGCATAGCTTGCTGTGCACTGAAGAGATCCAGCAGCATCTTTCAGTCCTACCTCTTTTTGTTTGGGAGCAGAGGCCAATGGTTTGTGCTGTGCAAACTGGGCTGCAGGCGAATGGGAGCACCTCAGAAGTGGCAATACAACGGACGTTTTCTCGACAAAGGAAAGAGAGAGAGGAAAGTGGACGGCTCTGTTGCATAGCTTGCTGTGCACTGAAGAGATCCAGCAGCATCTTTCAGTCCTACCTCTTTTTGTTTGGGAGCAGAGGCCAATGGTTTGTGCTGTGCAAACTGGGCTGCAGGCGAATGGGAGCACCTCAGAAGTGGCAATACAACGGACGTTTTCTCGACAAAGGAAAGAGAGAGAGGAAAGTGGACGGCTCTGTTGCATAGCTTGCTGTGCACTGAAGAGATCCAGCAGCATCTTTCAGTCCTACCTCTTTTTGTTTGGGAGCAGAGGCCAATGGTTTGTGCTGTGCAAACTGGGCTGCAGGCGAATGGGAGCACCTCAGAAGTGGCAATACAACGGACGTTTTCTCGACAAAGGAAAGAGAGAGAGGAAAGTGGACGGCTCTGTTGCATAGCTTGCTGTGCACTGAAGAGATCCAGCAGCATCTTTCAGTCCTACCTCTTTTTGTTTGGGAGCAGAGGCCAATGGTTTGTGCTGTGCAAACTGGGCTGCAGGCGAATGGGAGCACCTCAGAAGTGGCAATACAACGGACGTTTTCTCGACAAAGGAAAGAGAGAGAGGAAAGTGGACGGCTCTGTTGCATAGCTTGCTGTGCACTGAAGAGATCCAGCAGCATCTTTCAGTCCTACCTCTTTTTGTTTGGGAGCAGAGGCCAATGGTTTGTGCTGTGCAAACTGGGCTGCAGGCGAATGGGAGCACCTCAGAAGTGGCAATACAACGGACGTTTTCTCGACAAAGGAAAGAGAGAGAGGAAAGTGGACGGCTCTGTTGCATAGCTTGCTGTGCACTGAAGAGATCCAGCAGCATCTTTCAGTCCTACCTCTTTTTGTTTGGGAGCAGAGGCCAATGGTTTGTGCTGTGCAAACTGGGCTGCAGGCGAATGGGAGCACCTCAGAAGTGGCAATACAACGGACGTTTTCTCGACAAAGGAAAGAGAGAGAGGAAAGTGGACGGCTCTGTTGCATAGCTTGCTGTGCACTGAAGAGATCCAGCAGCATCTTTCAGTCCTACCTCTTTTTGTTTGGGAGCAGAGGCCAATGGTTTGTGCTGTGCAAACTGGGCTGCAGGCGAATGGGAGCACCTCAGAAGTGGCAATACAACGGACGTTTTCTCGACAAAGGAAAGAGAGAGAGGAAAGTGGACGGCTCTGTTGCATAGCTTGCTGTGCACTGAAGAGATCCAGCAGCATCTTTCAGTCCTACCTCTTTTTGTTTGGGAGCAGAGGCCAATGGTTTGTGCTGTGCAAACTGGGCTGCAGGCGAATGGGAGCACCTCAGAAGTGGCAATACAACGGACGTTTTCTCGACAAAGGAAAGAGAGAGAGGAAAGTGGACGGCTCTGTTGCATAGCTTGCTGTGCACTGAAGAGATCCAGCAGCATCTTTCAGTCCTACCTCTTTTTGTTTGGGAGCAGAGGCCAATGGTTTGTGCTGTGCAAACTGGGCTGCAGGCGAATGGGAGCACCTCAGAAGTGGCAATACAACGGACGTTTTCTCGACAAAGGAAAGAGAGAGAGGAAAGTGGACGGCTCTGTTGCATAGCTTGCTGTGCACTGAAGAGATCCAGCAGCATCTTTCAGTCCTACCTCTTTTTGTTTGGGAGCAGAGGCCAATGGTTTGTGCTGTGCAAACTGGGCTGCAGGCGAATGGGAGCACCTCAGAAGTGGCAATACAACGGACGTTTTCTCGACAAAGGAAAGAGAGAGAGGAAAGTGGACGGCTCTGTTGCATAGCTTGCTGTGCACTGAAGAGATCCAGCAGCATCTTTCAGTCCTACCTCTTTTTGTTTGGGAGCAGAGGCCAATGGTTTGTGCTGTGCAAACTGGGCTGCAGGCGAATGGGAGCACCTCAGAAGTGGCAATACAACGGACGTTTTCTCGACAAAGGAAAGAGAGAGAGGAAAGTGGACGGCTCTGTTGCATAGCTTGCTGTGCACTGAAGAGATCCAGCAGCATCTTTCAGTCCTACCTCTTTTTGTTTGGGAGCAGAGGCCAATGGTTTGTGCTGTGCAAACTGGGCTGCAGGCGAATGGGAGCACCTCAGAAGTGGCAATACAACGGACGTTTTCTCGACAAAGGAAAGAGAGAGAGGAAAGTGGACGGCTCTGTTGCATAGCTTGCTGTGCACTGAAGAGATCCAGCAGCATCTTTCAGTCCTACCTCTTTTTGTTTGGGAGCAGAGGCCAATGGTTTGTGCTGTGCAAACTGGGCTGCAGGCGAATGGGAGCACCTCAGAAGTGGCAATACAACGGACGTTTTCTCGACAAAGGAAAGAGAGAGAGGAAAGTGGACGGCTCTGTTGCATAGCTTGCTGTGCACTGAAGAGATCCAGCAGCATCTTTCAGTCCTACCTCTTTTTGTTTGGGAGCAGAGGCCAATGGTTTGTGCTGTGCAAACTGGGCTGCAGGCGAATGGGAGCACCTCAGAAGTGGCAATACAACGGACGTTTTCTCGACAAAGGAAAGAGAGAGAGGAAAGTGGACGGCTCTGTTGCATAGCTTGCTGTGCACTGAAGAGATCCAGCAGCATCTTTCAGTCCTACCTCTTTTTGTTTGGGAGCAGAGGCCAATGGTTTGTGCTGTGCAAACTGGGCTGCAGGCGAATGGGAGCACCTCAGAAGTGGCAATACAACGGACGTTTTCTCGACAAAGGAAAGAGAGAGAGGAAAGTGGACGGCTCTGTTGCATAGCTTGCTGTGCACTGAAGAGATCCAGCAGCATCTTTCAGTCCTACCTCTTTTTGTTTGGGAGCAGAGGCCAATGGTTTGTGCTGTGCAAACTGGGCTGCAGGCGAATGGGAGCACCTCAGAAGTGGCAATACAACGGACGTTTTCTCGACAAAGGAAAGAGAGAGAGGAAAGTGGACGGCTCTGTTGCATAGCTTGCTGTGCACTGAAGAGATCCAGCAGCATCTTTCAGTCCTACCTCTTTTTGTTTGGGAGCAGAGGCCAATGGTTTGTGCTGTGCAAACTGGGCTGCAGGCGAATGGGAGCACCTCAGAAGTGGCAATACAACGGACGTTTTCTCGACAAAGGAAAGAGAGAGAGGAAAGTGGACGGCTCTGTTGCATAGCTTGCTGTGCACTGAAGAGATCCAGCAGCATCTTTCAGTCCTACCTCTTTTTGTTTGGGAGCAGAGGCCAATGGTTTGTGCTGTGCAAACTGGGCTGCAGGCGAATGGGAGCACCTCAGAAGTGGCAATACAACGGACGTTTTCTCGACAAAGGAAAGAGAGAGAGGAAAGTGGACGGCTCTGTTGCATAGCTTGCTGTGCACTGAAGAGATCCAGCAGCATCTTTCAGTCCTACCTCTTTTTGTTTGGGAGCAGAGGCCAATGGTTTGTGCTGTGCAAACTGGGCTGCAGGCGAATGGGAGCACCTCAGAAGTGGCAATACAACGGACGTTTTCTCGACAAAGGAAAGAGAGAGAGGAAAGTGGACGGCTCTGTTGCATAGCTTGCTGTGCACTGAAGAGATCCAGCAGCATCTTTCAGTCCTACCTCTTTTTGTTTGGGAGCAGAGGCCAATGGTTTGTGCTGTGCAAACTGGGCTGCAGGCGAATGGGAGCACCTCAGAAGTGGCAATACAACGGACGTTTTCTCGACAAAGGAAAGAGAGAGAGGAAAGTGGACGGCTCTGTTGCATAGCTTGCTGTGCACTGAAGAGATCCAGCAGCATCTTTCAGTCCTACCTCTTTTTGTTTGGGAGCAGAGGCCAATGGTTTGTGCTGTGCAAACTGGGCTGCAGGCGAATGGGAGCACCTCAGAAGTGGCAATACAACGGACGTTTTCTCGACAAAGGAAAGAGAGAGAGGAAAGTGGACGGCTCTGTTGCATAGCTTGCTGTGCACTGAAGAGATCCAGCAGCATCTTTCAGTCCTACCTCTTTTTGTTTGGGAGCAGAGGCCAATGGTTTGTGCTGTGCAAACTGGGCTGCAGGCGAATGGGAGCACCTCAGAAGTGGCAATACAACGGACGTTTTCTCGACAAAGGAAAGAGAGAGAGGAAAGTGGACGGCTCTGTTGCATAGCTTGCTGTGCACTGAAGAGATCCAGCAGCATCTTTCAGTCCTACCTCTTTTTGTTTGGGAGCAGAGGCCAATGGTTTGTGCTGTGCAAACTGGGCTGCAGGCGAATGGGAGCACCTCAGAAGTGGCAATACAACGGACGTTTTCTCGACAAAGGAAAGAGAGAGAGGAAAGTGGACGGCTCTGTTGCATAGCTTGCTGTGCACTGAAGAGATCCAGCAGCATCTTTCAGTCCTACCTCTTTTTGTTTGGGAGCAGAGGCCAATGGTTTGTGCTGTGCAAACTGGGCTGCAGGCGAATGGGAGCACCTCAGAAGTGGCAATACAACGGACGTTTTCTCGACAAAGGAAAGAGAGAGAGGAAAGTGGACGGCTCTGTTGCATAGCTTGCTGTGCACTGAAGAGATCCAGCAGCATCTTTCAGTCCTACCTCTTTTTGTTTGGGAGCAGAGGCCAATGGTTTGTGCTGTGCAAACTGGGCTGCAGGCGAATGGGAGCACCTCAGAAGTGGCAATACAACGGACGTTTTCTCGACAAAGGAAAGAGAGAGAGGAAAGTGGACGGCTCTGTTGCATAGCTTGCTGTGCACTGAAGAGATCCAGCAGCATCTTTCAGTCCTACCTCTTTTTGTTTGGGAGCAGAGGCCAATGGTTTGTGCTGTGCAAACTGGGCTGCAGGCGAATGGGAGCACCTCAGAAGTGGCAATACAACGGACGTTTTCTCGACAAAGGAAAGAGAGAGAGGAAAGTGGACGGCTCTGTTGCATAGCTTGCTGTGCACTGAAGAGATCCAGCAGCATCTTTCAGTCCTACCTCTTTTTGTTTGGGAGCAGAGGCCAATGGTTTGTGCTGTGCAAACTGGGCTGCAGGCGAATGGGAGCACCTCAGAAGTGGCAATACAACGGACGTTTTCTCGACAAAGGAAAGAGAGAGAGGAAAGTGGACGGCTCTGTTGCATAGCTTGCTGTGCACTGAAGAGATCCAGCAGCATCTTTCAGTCCTACCTCTTTTTGTTTGGGAGCAGAGGCCAATGGTTTGTGCTGTGCAAACTGGGCTGCAGGCGAATGGGAGCACCTCAGAAGTGGCAATACAACGGACGTTTTCTCGACAAAGGAAAGAGAGAGAGGAAAGTGGACGGCTCTGTTGCATAGCTTGCTGTGCACTGAAGAGATCCAGCAGCATCTTTCAGTCCTACCTCTTTTTGTTTGGGAGCAGAGGCCAATGGTTTGTGCTGTGCAAACTGGGCTGCAGGCGAATGGGAGCACCTCAGAAGTGGCAATACAACGGACGTTTTCTCGACAAAGGAAAGAGAGAGAGGAAAGTGGACGGCTCTGTTGCATAGCTTGCTGTGCACTGAAGAGATCCAGCAGCATCTTTCAGTCCTACCTCTTTTTGTTTGGGAGCAGAGGCCAATGGTTTGTGCTGTGCAAACTGGGCTGCAGGCGAATGGGAGCACCTCAGAAGTGGCAATACAACGGACGTTTTCTCGACAAAGGAAAGAGAGAGAGGAAAGTGGACGGCTCTGTTGCATAGCTTGCTGTGCACTGAAGAGATCCAGCAGCATCTTTCAGTCCTACCTCTTTTTGTTTGGGAGCAGAGGCCAATGGTTTGTGCTGTGCAAACTGGGCTGCAGGCGAATGGGAGCACCTCAGAAGTGGCAATACAACGGACGTTTTCTCGACAAAGGAAAGAGAGAGAGGAAAGTGGACGGCTCTGTTGCATAGCTTGCTGTGCACTGAAGAGATCCAGCAGCATCTTTCAGTCCTACCTCTTTTTGTTTGGGAGCAGAGGCCAATGGTTTGTGCTGTGCAAACTGGGCTGCAGGCGAATGGGAGCACCTCAGAAGTGGCAATACAACGGACGTTTTCTCGACAAAGGAAAGAGAGAGAGGAAAGTGGACGGCTCTGTTGCATAGCTTGCTGTGCACTGAAGAGATCCAGCAGCATCTTTCAGTCCTACCTCTTTTTGTTTGGGAGCAGAGGCCAATGGTTTGTGCTGTGCAAACTGGGCTGCAGGCGAATGGGAGCACCTCAGAAGTGGCAATACAACGGACGTTTTCTCGACAAAGGAAAGAGAGAGAGGAAAGTGGACGGCTCTGTTGCATAGCTTGCTGTGCACTGAAGAGATCCAGCAGCATCTTTCAGTCCTACCTCTTTTTGTTTGGGAGCAGAGGCCAATGGTTTGTGCTGTGCAAACTGGGCTGCAGGCGAATGGGAGCACCTCAGAAGTGGCAATACAACGGACGTTTTCTCGACAAAGGAAAGAGAGAGAGGAAAGTGGACGGCTCTGTTGCATAGCTTGCTGTGCACTGAAGAGATCCAGCAGCATCTTTCAGTCCTACCTCTTTTTGTTTGGGAGCAGAGGCCAATGGTTTGTGCTGTGCAAACTGGGCTGCAGGCGAATGGGAGCACCTCAGAAGTGGCAATACAACGGACGTTTTCTCGACAAAGGAAAGAGAGAGAGGAAAGTGGACGGCTCTGTTGCATAGCTTGCTGTGCACTGAAGAGATCCAGCAGCATCTTTCAGTCCTACCTCTTTTTGTTTGGGAGCAGAGGCCAATGGTTTGTGCTGTGCAAACTGGGCTGCAGGCGAATGGGAGCACCTCAGAAGTGGCAATACAACGGACGTTTTCTCGACAAAGGAAAGAGAGAGAGGAAAGTGGACGGCTCTGTTGCATAGCTTGCTGTGCACTGAAGAGATCCAGCAGCATCTTTCAGTCCTACCTCTTTTTGTTTGGGAGCAGAGGCCAATGGTTTGTGCTGTGCAAACTGGGCTGCAGGCGAATGGGAGCACCTCAGAAGTGGCAATACAACGGACGTTTTCTCGACAAAGGAAAGAGAGAGAGGAAAGTGGACGGCTCTGTCGCATAGCTTGCTGTGCACTGAAGAGATCCAGCAGCATCTTTCAGTCCTACCTCTTTTTGTTTGGGAGCAGAGGCCAATGGTTTGTGCTGTGCAAACTGGGCTGCAGGCGAATGGGAGCACCTCAGAAGTGGCAATACAACGGACGTTTTCTCGACAAAGGAAAGAGAGAGAGGAAAGTGGACGGCTCTGTTGCATAGCTTGCTGTGCACTGAAGAGATCCAGCAGCATCTTTCAGTCCTACCTCTTTTTGTTTGGGAGCAGAGGCCAATGGTTTGTGCTGTGCAAACTGGGCTGCAGGCGAATGGGAGCACCTCAGAAGTGGCAATACAACGGACGTTTTCTCGACAAAGGAAAGAGAGAGAGGAAAGTGGACGGCTCTGTTGCATAGCTTGCTGTGCACTGAAGAGATCCAGCAGCATCTTTCAGTCCTACCTCTTTTTGTTTGGGAGCAGAGGCCAATGGTTTGTGCTGTGCAAACTGGGCTGCAGGCGAATGGGAGCACCTCAGAAGTGGCAATACAACGGACGTTTTCTCGACAAAGGAAAGAGAGAGAGGAAAGTGGACGGCTCTGTTGCATAGCTTGCTGTGCACTGAAGAGATCCAGCAGCATCTTTCAGTCCTACCTCTTTTTGTTTGGGAGCAGAGGCCAATGGTTTGTGCTGTGCAAACTGGGCTGCAGGCGAATGGGAGCACCTCAGAAGTGGCAATACAACGGACGTTTTCTCGACAAAGGAAAGAGAGAGAGGAAAGTGGACGGCTCTGTTGCATAGCTTGCTGTGCACTGAAGAGATCCAGCAGCATCTTTCAGTCCTACCTCTTTTTGTTTGGGAGCAGAGGCCAATGGTTTGTGCTGTGCAAACTGGGCTGCAGGCGAATGGGAGCACCTCAGAAGTGGCAATACAACGGACGTTTTCTCGACAAAGGAAAGAGAGAGAGGAAAGTGGACGGCTCTGTTGCATAGCTTGCTGTGCACTGAAGAGATCCAGCAGCATCTTTCAGTCCTACCTCTTTTTGTTTGGGAGCAGAGGCCAATGGTTTGTGCTGTGCAAACTGGGCTGCAGGCGAATGGGAGCACCTCAGAAGTGGCAATACAACGGACGTTTTCTCGACAAAGGAAAGAGAGAGAGGAAAGTGGACGGCTCTGTTGCATAGCTTGCTGTGCACTGAAGAGATCCAGCAGCATCTTTCAGTCCTACCTCTTTTTGTTTGGGAGCAGAGGCCAATGGTTTGTGCTGTGCAAACTGGGCTGCAGGCGAATGGGAGCACCTCAGAAGTGGCAATACAACGGACGTTTTCTCGACAAAGGAAAGAGAGAGAGGAAAGTGGACGGCTCTGTTGCATAGCTTGCTGTGCACTGAAGAGATCCAGCAGCATCTTTCAGTCCTACCTCTTTTTGTTTGGGAGCAGAGGCCAATGGTTTGTGCTGTGCAAACTGGGCTGCAGGCGAATGGGAGCACCTCAGAAGTGGCAATACAACGGACGTTTTCTCGACAAAGGAAAGAGAGAGAGGAAAGTGGACGGCTCTGTTGCATAGCTTGCTGTGCACTGAAGAGATCCAGCAGCATCTTTCAGTCCTACCTCTTTTTGTTTGGGAGCAGAGGCCAATGGTTTGTGCTGTGCAAACTGGGCTGCAGGCGAATGGGAGCACCTCAGAAGTGGCAATACAACGGACGTTTTCTCGACAAAGGAAAGAGAGAGAGGAAAGTGGACGGCTCTGTTGCATAGCTTGCTGTGCACTGAAGAGATCCAGCAGCATCTTTCAGTCCTACCTCTTTTTGTTTGGGAGCAGAGGCCAATGGTTTGTGCTGTGCAAACTGGGCTGCAGGCGAATGGGAGCACCTCAGAAGTGGCAATACAACGGACGTTTTCTCGACAAAGGAAAGAGAGAGAGGAAAGTGGACGGCTCTGTTGCATAGCTTGCTGTGCACTGAAGAGATCCAGCAGCATCTTTCAGTCCTACCTCTTTTTGTTTGGGAGCAGAGGCCAATGGTTTGTGCTGTGCAAACTGGGCTGCAGGCGAATGGGAGCACCTCAGAAGTGGCAATACAACGGACGTTTTCTCGACAAAGGAAAGAGAGAGAGGAAAGTGGACGGCTCTGTTGCATAGCTTGCTGTGCACTGAAGAGATCCAGCAGCATCTTTCAGTCCTACCTCTTTTTGTTTGGGAGCAGAGGCCAATGGTTTGTGCTGTGCAAACTGGGCTGCAGGCGAATGGGAGCACCTCAGAAGTGGCAATACAACGGACGTTTTCTCGACAAAGGAAAGAGAGAGAGGAAAGTGGACGGCTCTGTTGCATAGCTTGCTGTGCACTGAAGAGATCCAGCAGCATCTTTCAGTCCTACCTCTTTTTGTTTGGGAGCAGAGGCCAATGGTTTGTGCTGTGCAAACTGGGCTGCAGGCGAATGGGAGCACCTCAGAAGTGGCAATACAACGGACGTTTTCTCGACAAAGGAAAGAGAGAGAGGAAAGTGGACGGCTCTGTTGCATAGCTTGCTGTGCACTGAAGAGATCCAGCAGCATCTTTCAGTCCTACCTCTTTTTGTTTGGGAGCAGAGGCCAATGGTTTGTGCTGTGCAAACTGGGCTGCAGGCGAATGGGAGCACCTCAGAAGTGGCAATACAACGGACGTTTTCTCGACAAAGGAAAGAGAGAGAGGAAAGTGGACGGCTCTGTTGCATAGCTTGCTGTGCACTGAAGAGATCCAGCAGCATCTTTCAGTCCTACCTCTTTTTGTTTGGGAGCAGAGGCCAATGGTTTGTGCTGTGCAAACTGGGCTGCAGGCGAATGGGAGCACCTCAGAAGTGGCAATACAACGGACGTTTTCTCGACAAAGGAAAGAGAGAGAGGAAAGTGGACGGCTCTGTTGCATAGCTTGCTGTGCACTGAAGAGATCCAGCAGCATCTTTCAGTCCTACCTCTTTTTGTTTGGGAGCAGAGGCCAATGGTTTGTGCTGTGCAAACTGGGCTGCAGGCGAATGGGAGCACCTCAGAAGTGGCAATACAACGGACGTTTTCTCGACAAAGGAAAGAGAGAGAGGAAAGTGGACGGCTCTGTTGCATAGCTTGCTGTGCACTGAAGAGATCCAGCAGCATCTTTCAGTCCTACCTCTTTTTGTTTGGGAGCAGAGGCCAATGGTTTGTGCTGTGCAAACTGGGCTGCAGGCGAATGGGAGCACCTCAGAAGTGGCAATACAACGGACGTTTTCTCGACAAAGGAAAGAGAGAGAGGAAAGTGGACGGCTCTGTTGCATAGCTTGCTGTGCACTGAAGAGATCCAGCAGCATCTTTCAGTCCTACCTCTTTTTGTTTGGGAGCAGAGGCCAATGGTTTGTGCTGTGCAAACTGGGCTGCAGGCGAATGGGAGCACCTCAGAAGTGGCAATACAACGGACGTTTTCTCGACAAAGGAAAGAGAGAGAGGAAAGTGGACGGCTCTGTTGCATAGCTTGCTGTGCACTGAAGAGATCCAGCAGCATCTTTCAGTCCTACCTCTTTTTGTTTGGGAGCAGAGGCCAATGGTTTGTGCTGTGCAAACTGGGCTGCAGGCGAATGGGAGCACCTCAGAAGTGGCAATACAACGGACGTTTTCTCGACAAAGGAAAGAGAGAGAGGAAAGTGGACGGCTCTGTTGCATAGCTTGCTGTGCACTGAAGAGATCCAGCAGCATCTTTCAGTCCTACCTCTTTTTGTTTGGGAGCAGAGGCCAATGGTTTGTGCTGTGCAAACTGGGCTGCAGGCGAATGGGAGCACCTCAGAAGTGGCAATACAACGGACGTTTTCTCGACAAAGGAAAGAGAGAGAGGAAAGTGGACGGCTCTGTTGCATAGCTTGCTGTGCACTGAAGAGATCCAGCAGCATCTTTCAGTCCTACCTCTTTTTGTTTGGGAGCAGAGGCCAATGGTTTGTGCTGTGCAAACTGGGCTGCAGGCGAATGGGAGCACCTCAGAAGTGGCAATACAACGGACGTTTTCTCGACAAAGGAAAGAGAGAGAGGAAAGTGGACGGCTCTGTTGCATAGCTTGCTGTGCACTGAAGAGATCCAGCAGCATCTTTCAGTCCTACCTCTTTTTGTTTGGGAGCAGAGGCCAATGGTTTGTGCTGTGCAAACTGGGCTGCAGGCGAATGGGAGCACCTCAGAAGTGGCAATACAACGGACGTTTTCTCGACAAAGGAAAGAGAGAGAGGAAAGTGGACGGCTCTGTTGCATAGCTTGCTGTGCACTGAAGAGATCCAGCAGCATCTTTCAGTCCTACCTCTTTTTGTTTGGGAGCAGAGGCCAATGGTTTGTGCTGTGCAAACTGGGCTGCAGGCGAATGGGAGCACCTCAGAAGTGGCAATACAACGGACGTTTTCTCGACAAAGGAAAGAGAGAGAGGAAAGTGGACGGCTCTGTTGCATAGCTTGCTGTGCACTGAAGAGATCCAGCAGCATCTTTCAGTCCTACCTCTTTTTGTTTGGGAGCAGAGGCCAATGGTTTGTGCTGTGCAAACTGGGCTGCAGGCGAATGGGAGCACCTCAGAAGTGGCAATACAACGGACGTTTTCTCGACAAAGGAAAGAGAGAGAGGAAAGTGGACGGCTCTGTTGCATAGCTTGCTGTGCACTGAAGAGATCCAGCAGCATCTTTCAGTCCTACCTCTTTTTGTTTGGGAGCAGAGGCCAATGGTTTGTGCTGTGCAAACTGGGCTGCAGGCGAATGGGAGCACCTCAGAAGTGGCAATACAACGGACGTTTTCTCGACAAAGGAAAGAGAGAGAGGAAAGTGGACGGCTCTGTTGCATAGCTTGCTGTGCACTGAAGAGATCCAGCAGCATCTTTCAGTCCTACCTCTTTTTGTTTGGGAGCAGAGGCCAATGGTTTGTGCTGTGCAAACTGGGCTGCAGGCGAATGGGAGCACCTCAGAAGTGGCAATACAACGGACGTTTTCTCGACAAAGGAAAGAGAGAGAGGAAAGTGGACGGCTCTGTTGCATAGCTTGCTGTGCACTGAAGAGATCCAGCAGCATCTTTCAGTCCTACCTCTTTTTGTTTGGGAGCAGAGGCCAATGGTTTGTGCTGTGCAAACTGGGCTGCAGGCGAATGGGAGCACCTCAGAAGTGGCAATACAACGGACGTTTTCTCGACAAAGGAAAGAGAGAGAGGAAAGTGGACGGCTCTGTTGCATAGCTTGCTGTGCACTGAAGAGATCCGAGCAGCATCTTTCAGTCCTACCTCTTTTTGTTTGGGAGCAGAGGCCAATGGTTTGTGCTGTGCAAACTGGGCTGCAGGCGAATGGGAGCACCTCAGAAGTGGCAATACAACGGACGTTTTCTCGACAAAGGAAAGAGAGAGAGGAAAGTGGACGGCTCTGTTGCATAGCTTGCTGTGCACTGAAGAGATCCAGCAGCATCTTTCAGTCCTACCTCTTTTTGTTTGGGAGCAGAGGCCAATGGTTTGTGCTGTGCAAACTGGGCTGCAGGCGAATGGGAGCACCTCAGAAGTGGCAATACAACGGACGTTTTCTCGACAAAGGAAAGAGAGAGAGGAAAGTGGACGGCTCTGTTGCATAGCTTGCTGTGCACTGAAGAGATCCAGCAGCATCTTTCAGTCCTACCTCTTTTTGTTTGGGAGCAGAGGCCAATGGTTTGTGCTGTGCAAACTGGGCTGCAGGCGAATGGGAGCACCTCAGAAGTGGCAATACAACGGACGTTTTCTCGACAAAGGAAAGAGAGAGAGGAAAGTGGACGGCTCTGTTGCATAGCTTGCTGTGCACTGAAGAGATCCAGCAGCATCTTTCAGTCCTACCTCTTTTTGTTTGGGAGCAGAGGCCAATGGTTTGTGCTGTGCAAACTGGGCTGCAGGCGAATGGGAGCACCTCAGAAGTGGCAATACAACGGACGTTTTCTCGACAAAGGAAAGAGAGAGAGGAAAGTGGACGGCTCTGTTGCATAGCTTGCTGTGCACTGAAGAGATCCAGCAGCATCTTTCAGTCCTACCTCTTTTTGTTTGGGAGCAGAGGCCAATGGTTTGTGCTGTGCAAACTGGGCTGCAGGCGAATGGGAGCACCTCAGAAGTGGCAATACAACGGACGTTTTCTCGACAAAGGAAAGAGAGAGAGGAAAGTGGACGGCTCTGTTGCATAGCTTGCTGTGCACTGAAGAGATCCAGCAGCATCTTTCAGTCCTACCTCTTTTTGTTTGGGAGCAGAGGCCAATGGTTTGTGCTGTGCAAACTGGGCTGCAGGCGAATGGGAGCACCTCAGAAGTGGCAATACAACGGACGTTTTCTCGACAAAGGAAAGAGAGAGAGGAAAGTGGACGGCTCTGTTGCATAGCTTGCTGTGCACTGAAGAGATCCAGCAGCATCTTTCAGTCCTACCTCTTTTTGTTTGGGAGCAGAGGCCAATGGTTTGTGCTGTGCAAACTGGGCTGCAGGCGAATGGGAGCACCTCAGAAGTGGCAATACAACGGACGTTTTCTCGACAAAGGAAAGAGAGAGAGGAAAGTGGACGGCTCTGTTGCATAGCTTGCTGTGCACTGAAGAGATCCAGCAGCATCTTTCAGTCCTACCTCTTTTTGTTTGGGAGCAGAGGCCAATGGTTTGTGCTGTGCAAACTGGGCTGCAGGCGAATGGGAGCACCTCAGAAGTGGCAATACAACGGACGTTTTCTCGACAAAGGAAAGAGAGAGAGGAAAGTGGACGGCTCTGTTGCATAGCTTGCTGTGCACTGAAGAGATCCAGCAGCATCTTTCAGTCCTACCTCTTTTTGTTTGGGAGCAGAGGCCAATGGTTTGTGCTGTGCAAACTGGGCTGCAGGCGAATGGGAGCACCTCAGAAGTGGCAATACAACGGACGTTTTCTCGACAAAGGAAAGAGAGAGAGGAAAGTGGACGGCTCTGTTGCATAGCTTGCTGTGCACTGAAGAGATCCAGCAGCATCTTTCAGTCCTACCTCTTTTTGTTTGGGAGCAGAGGCCAATGGTTTGTGCTGTGCAAACTGGGCTGCAGGCGAATGGGAGCACCTCAGAAGTGGCAATACAACGGACGTTTTCTCGACAAAGGAAAGAGAGAGAGGAAAGTGGACGGCTCTGTTGCATAGCTTGCTGTGCACTGAAGAGATCCAGCAGCATCTTTCAGTCCTACCTCTTTTTGTTTGGGAGCAGAGGCCAATGGTTTGTGCTGTGCAAACTGGGCTGCAGGCGAATGGGAGCACCTCAGAAGTGGCAATACAACGGACGTTTTCTCGACAAAGGAAAGAGAGAGAGGAAAGTGGACGGCTCTGTTGCATAGCTTGCTGTGCACTGAAGAGATCCAGCAGCATCTTTCAGTCCTACCTCTTTTTGTTTGGGAGCAGAGGCCAATGGTTTGTGCTGTGCAAACTGGGCTGCAGGCGAATGGGAGCACCTCAGAAGTGGCAATACAACGGACGTTTTCTCGACAAAGGAAAGAGAGAGAGGAAAGTGGACGGCTCTGTTGCATAGCTTGCTGTGCACTGAAGAGATCCAGCAGCATCTTTCAGTCCTACCTCTTTTTGTTTGGGAGCAGAGGCCAATGGTTTGTGCTGTGCAAACTGGGCTGCAGGCGAATGGGAGCACCTCAGAAGTGGCAATACAACGGACGTTTTCTCGACAAAGGAAAGAGAGAGAGGAAAGTGGACGGCTCTGTTGCATAGCTTGCTGTGCACTGAAGAGATCCAGCAGCATCTTTCAGTCCTACCTCTTTTTGTTTGGGAGCAGAGGCCAATGGTTTGTGCTGTGCAAACTGGGCTGCAGGCGAATGGGAGCACCTCAGAAGTGGCAATACAACGGACGTTTTCTCGACAAAGGAAAGAGAGAGAGGAAAGTGGACGGCTCTGTTGCATAGCTTGCTGTGCACTGAAGAGATCCAGCAGCATCTTTCAGTCCTACCTCTTTTTGTTTGGGAGCAGAGGCCAATGGTTTGTGCTGTGCAAACTGGGCTGCAGGCGAATGGGAGCACCTCAGAAGTGGCAATACAACGGACGTTTTCTCGACAAAGGAAAGAGAGAGAGGAAAGTGGACGGCTCTGTTGCATAGCTTGCTGTGCACTGAAGAGATCCAGCAGCATCTTTCAGTCCTACCTCTTTTTGTTTGGGAGCAGAGGCCAATGGTTTGTGCTGTGCAAACTGGGCTGCAGGCGAATGGGAGCACCTCAGAAGTGGCAATACAACGGACGTTTTCTCGACAAAGGAAAGAGAGAGAGGAAAGTGGACGGCTCTGTTGCATAGCTTGCTGTGCACTGAAGAGATCCAGCAGCATCTTTCAGTCCTACCTCTTTTTGTTTGGGAGCAGAGGCCAATGGTTTGTGCTGTGCAAACTGGGCTGCAGGCGAATGGGAGCACCTCAGAAGTGGCAATACAACGGACGTTTTCTCGACAAAGGAAAGAGAGAGAGGAAAGTGGACGGCTCTGTTGCATAGCTTGCTGTGCACTGAAGAGATCCAGCAGCATCTTTCAGTCCTACCTCTTTTTGTTTGGGAGCAGAGGCCAATGGTTTGTGCTGTGCAAACTGGGCTGCAGGCGAATGGGAGCACCTCAGAAGTGGCAATACAACGGACGTTTTCTCGACAAAGGAAAGAGAGAGAGGAAAGTGGACGGCTCTGTTGCATAGCTTGCTGTGCACTGAAGAGATCCAGCAGCATCTTTCAGTCCTACCTCTTTTTGTTTGGGAGCAGAGGCCAATGGTTTGTGCTGTGCAAACTGGGCTGCAGGCGAATGGGAGCACCTCAGAAGTGGCAATACAACGGACGTTTTCTCGACAAAGGAAAGAGAGAGAGGAAAGTGGACGGCTCTGTTGCATAGCTTGCTGTGCACTGAAGAGATCCAGCAGCATCTTTCAGTCCTACCTCTTTTTGTTTGGGAGCAGAGGCCAATGGTTTGTGCTGTGCAAACTGGGCTGCAGGCGAATGGGAGCACCTCAGAAGTGGCAATACAACGGACGTTTTCTCGACAAAGGAAAGAGAGAGAGGAAAGTGGACGGCTCTGTTGCATAGCTTGCTGTGCACTGAAGAGATCCAGCAGCATCTTTCAGTCCTACCTCTTTTTGTTTGGGAGCAGAGGCCAATGGTTTGTGCTGTGCAAACTGGGCTGCAGGCGAATGGGAGCACCTCAGAAGTGGCAATACAACGGACGTTTTCTCGACAAAGGAAAGAGAGAGAGGAAAGTGGACGGCTCTGTTGCATAGCTTGCTGTGCACTGAAGAGATCCAGCAGCATCTTTCAGTCCTACCTCTTTTTGTTTGGGAGCAGAGGCCAATGGTTTGTGCTGTGCAAACTGGGCTGCAGGCGAATGGGAGCACCTCAGAAGTGGCAATACAACGGACGTTTTCTCGACAAAGGAAAGAGAGAGAGGAAAGTGGACGGCTCTGTTGCATAGCTTGCTGTGCACTGAAGAGATCCAGCAGCATCTTTCAGTCCTACCTCTTTTTGTTTGGGAGCAGAGGCCAATGGTTTGTGCTGTGCAAACTGGGCTGCAGGCGAATGGGAGCACCTCAGAAGTGGCAATACAACGGACGTTTTCTCGACAAAGGAAAGAGAGAGAGGAAAGTGGACGGCTCTGTTGCATAGCTTGCTGTGCACTGAAGAGATCCAGCAGCATCTTTCAGTCCTACCTCTTTTTGTTTGGGAGCAGAGGCCAATGGTTTGTGCTGTGCAAACTGGGCTGCAGGCGAATGGGAGCACCTCAGAAGTGGCAATACAACGGACGTTTTCTCGACAAAGGAAAGAGAGAGAGGAAAGTGGACGGCTCTGTTGCATAGCTTGCTGTGCACTGAAGAGATCCAGCAGCATCTTTCAGTCCTACCTCTTTTTGTTTGGGAGCAGAGGCCAATGGTTTGTGCTGTGCAAACTGGGCTGCAGGCGAATGGGAGCACCTCAGAAGTGGCAATACAACGGACGTTTTCTCGACAAAGGAAAGAGAGAGAGGAAAGTGGACGGCTCTGTTGCATAGCTTGCTGTGCACTGAAGAGATCCAGCAGCATCTTTCAGTCCTACCTCTTTTTGTTTGGGAGCAGAGGCCAATGGTTTGTGCTGTGCAAACTGGGCTGCAGGCGAATGGGAGCACCTCAGAAGTGGCAATACAACGGACGTTTTCTCGACAAAGGAAAGAGAGAGAGGAAAGTGGACGGCTCTGTTGCATAGCTTGCTGTGCACTGAAGAGATCCAGCAGCATCTTTCAGTCCTACCTCTTTTTGTTTGGGAGCAGAGGCCAATGGTTTGTGCTGTGCAAACTGGGCTGCAGGCGAATGGGAGCACCTCAGAAGTGGCAATACAACGGACGTTTTCTCGACAAAGGAAAGAGAGAGAGGAAAGTGGACGGCTCTGTTGCATAGCTTGCTGTGCACTGAAGAGATCCAGCAGCATCTTTCAGTCCTACCTCTTTTTGTTTGGGAGCAGAGGCCAATGGTTTGTGCTGTGCAAACTGGGCTGCAGGCGAATGGGAGCACCTCAGAAGTGGCAATACAACGGACGTTTTCTCGACAAAGGAAAGAGAGAGAGGAAAGTGGACGGCTCTGTTGCATAGCTTGCTGTGCACTGAAGAGATCCAGCAGCATCTTTCAGTCCTACCTCTTTTTGTTTGGGAGCAGAGGCCAATGGTTTGTGCTGTGCAAACTGGGCTGCAGGCGAATGGGAGCACCTCAGAAGTGGCAATACAACGGACGTTTTCTCGACAAAGGAAAGAGAGAGAGGAAAGTGGACGGCTCTGTTGCATAGCTTGCTGTGCACTGAAGAGATCCAGCAGCATCTTTCAGTCCTACCTCTTTTTGTTTGGGAGCAGAGGCCAATGGTTTGTGCTGTGCAAACTGGGCTGCAGGCGAATGGGAGCACCTCAGAAGTGGCAATACAACGGACGTTTTCTCGACAAAGGAAAGAGAGAGAGGAAAGTGGACGGCTCTGTTGCATAGCTTGCTGTGCACTGAAGAGATCCAGCAGCATCTTTCAGTCCTACCTCTTTTTGTTTGGGAGCAGAGGCCAATGGTTTGTGCTGTGCAAACTGGGCTGCAGGCGAATGGGAGCACCTCAGAAGTGGCAATACAACGGACGTTTTCTCGACAAAGGAAAGAGAGAGAGGAAAGTGGACGGCTCTGTTGCATAGCTTGCTGTGCACTGAAGAGATCCAGCAGCATCTTTCAGTCCTACCTCTTTTTGTTTGGGAGCAGAGGCCAATGGTTTGTGCTGTGCAAACTGGGCTGCAGGCGAATGGGAGCACCTCAGAAGTGGCAATACAACGGACGTTTTCTCGACAAAGGAAAGAGAGAGAGGAAAGTGGACGGCTCTGTTGCATAGCTTGCTGTGCACTGAAGAGATCCAGCAGCATCTTTCAGTCCTACCTCTTTTTGTTTGGGAGCAGAGGCCAATGGTTTGTGCTGTGCAAACTGGGCTGCAGGCGAATGGGAGCACCTCAGAAGTGGCAATACAACGGACGTTTTCTCGACAAAGGAAAGAGAGAGAGGAAAGTGGACGGCTCTGTTGCATAGCTTGCTGTGCACTGAAGAGATCCAGCAGCATCTTTCAGTCCTACCTCTTTTTGTTTGGGAGCAGAGGCCAATGGTTTGTGCTGTGCAAACTGGGCTGCAGGCGAATGGGAGCACCTCAGAAGTGGCAATACAACGGACGTTTTCTCGACAAAGGAAAGAGAGAGAGGAAAGTGGACGGCTCTGTTGCATAGCTTGCTGTGCACTGAAGAGATCCAGCAGCATCTTTCAGTCCTACCTCTTTTTGTTTGGGAGCAGAGGCCAATGGTTTGTGCTGTGCAAACTGGGCTGCAGGCGAATGGGAGCACCTCAGAAGTGGCAATACAACGGACGTTTTCTCGACAAAGGAAAGAGAGAGAGGAAAGTGGACGGCTCTGTTGCATAGCTTGCTGTGCACTGAAGAGATCCAGCAGCATCTTTCAGTCCTACCTCTTTTTGTTTGGGAGCAGAGGCCAATGGTTTGTGCTGTGCAAACTGGGCTGCAGGCGAATGGGAGCACCTCAGAAGTGGCAATACAACGGACGTTTTCTCGACAAAGGAAAGAGAGAGAGGAAAGTGGACGGCTCTGTTGCATAGCTTGCTGTGCACTGAAGAGATCCAGCAGCATCTTTCAGTCCTACCTCTTTTTGTTTGGGAGCAGAGGCCAATGGTTTGTGCTGTGCAAACTGGGCTGCAGGCGAATGGGAGCACCTCAGAAGTGGCAATACAACGGACGTTTTCTCGACAAAGGAAAGAGAGAGAGGAAAGTGGACGGCTCTGTTGCATAGCTTGCTGTGCACTGAAGAGATCCAGCAGCATCTTTCAGTCCTACCTCTTTTTGTTTGGGAGCAGAGGCCAATGGTTTGTGCTGTGCAAACTGGGCTGCAGGCGAATGGGAGCACCTCAGAAGTGGCAATACAACGGACGTTTTCTCGACAAAGGAAAGAGAGAGAGGAAAGTGGACGGCTCTGTTGCATAGCTTGCTGTGCACTGAAGAGATCCAGCAGCATCTTTCAGTCCTACCTCTTTTTGTTTGGGAGCAGAGGCCAATGGTTTGTGCTGTGCAAACTGGGCTGCAGGCGAATGGGAGCACCTCAGAAGTGGCAATACAACGGACGTTTTCTCGACAAAGGAAAGAGAGAGAGGAAAGTGGACGGCTCTGTTGCATAGCTTGCTGTGCACTGAAGAGATCCAGCAGCATCTTTCAGTCCTACCTCTTTTTGTTTGGGAGCAGAGGCCAATGGTTTGTGCTGTGCAAACTGGGCTGCAGGCGAATGGGAGCACCTCAGAAGTGGCAATACAACGGACGTTTTCTCGACAAAGGAAAGAGAGAGAGGAAAGTGGACGGCTCTGTTGCATAGCTTGCTGTGCACTGAAGAGATCCAGCAGCATCTTTCAGTCCTACCTCTTTTTGTTTGGGAGCAGAGGCCAATGGTTTGTGCTGTGCAAACTGGGCTGCAGGCGAATGGGAGCACCTCAGAAGTGGCAATACAACGGACGTTTTCTCGACAAAGGAAAGAGAGAGAGGAAAGTGGACGGCTCTGTTGCATAGCTTGCTGTGCACTGAAGAGATCCAGCAGCATCTTTCAGTCCTACCTCTTTTTGTTTGGGAGCAGAGGCCAATGGTTTGTGCTGTGCAAACTGGGCTGCAGGCGAATGGGAGCACCTCAGAAGTGGCAATACAACGGACGTTTTCTCGACAAAGGAAAGAGAGAGAGGAAAGTGGACGGCTCTGTTGCATAGCTTGCTGTGCACTGAAGAGATCCAGCAGCATCTTTCAGTCCTACCTCTTTTTGTTTGGGAGCAGAGGCCAATGGTTTGTGCTGTGCAAACTGGGCTGCAGGCGAATGGGAGCACCTCAGAAGTGGCAATACAACGGACGTTTTCTCGACAAAGGAAAGAGAGAGAGGAAAGTGGACGGCTCTGTTGCATAGCTTGCTGTGCACTGAAGAGATCCAGCAGCATCTTTCAGTCCTACCTCTTTTTGTTTGGGAGCAGAGGCCAATGGTTTGTGCTGTGCAAACTGGGCTGCAGGCGAATGGGAGCACCTCAGAAGTGGCAATACAACGGACGTTTTCTCGACAAAGGAAAGAGAGAGAGGAAAGTGGACGGCTCTGTTGCATAGCTTGCTGTGCACTGAAGAGATCCAGCAGCATCTTTCAGTCCTACCTCTTTTTGTTTGGGAGCAGAGGCCAATGGTTTGTGCTGTGCAAACTGGGCTGCAGGCGAATGGGAGCACCTCAGAAGTGGCAATACAACGGACGTTTTCTCGACAAAGGAAAGAGAGAGAGGAAAGTGGACGGCTCTGTTGCATAGCTTGCTGTGCACTGAAGAGATCCAGCAGCATCTTTCAGTCCTACCTCTTTTTGTTTGGGAGCAGAGGCCAATGGTTTGTGCTGTGCAAACTGGGCTGCAGGCGAATGGGAGCACCTCAGAAGTGGCAATACAACGGACGTTTTCTCGACAAAGGAAAGAGAGAGAGGAAAGTGGACGGCTCTGTTGCATAGCTTGCTGTGCACTGAAGAGATCCAGCAGCATCTTTCAGTCCTACCTCTTTTTGTTTGGGAGCAGAGGCCAATGGTTTGTGCTGTGCAAACTGGGCTGCAGGCGAATGGGAGCACCTCAGAAGTGGCAATACAACGGACGTTTTCTCGACAAAGGAAAGAGAGAGAGGAAAGTGGACGGCTCTGTTGCATAGCTTGCTGTGCACTGAAGAGATCCAGCAGCATCTTTCAGTCCTACCTCTTTTTGTTTGGGAGCAGAGGCCAATGGTTTGTGCTGTGCAAACTGGGCTGCAGGCGAATGGGAGCACCTCAGAAGTGGCAATACAACGGACGTTTTCTCGACAAAGGAAAGAGAGAGAGGAAAGTGGACGGCTCTGTTGCATAGCTTGCTGTGCACTGAAGAGATCCAGCAGCATCTTTCAGTCCTACCTCTTTTTGTTTGGGAGCAGAGGCCAATGGTTTGTGCTGTGCCAACTGGGCTGCAGGCGAATGGGAGCACCTCAGAAGTGGCAATACAACGGACGTTTTCTCGACAAAGGAAAGAGAGAGAGGAAAGTGGACGGCTCTGTTGCATAGCTTGCTGTGCACTGAAGAGATCCAGCAGCATCTTTCAGTCCTACCTCTTTTTGTTTGGGAGCAGAGGCCAATGGTTTGTGCTGTGCAAACTGGGCTGCAGGCGAATGGGAGCACCTCAGAAGTGGCAATACAACGGACGTTTTCTCGACAAAGGAAAGAGAGAGAGGAAAGTGGACGGCTCTGTTGCATAGCTTGCTGTGCACTGAAGAGATCCAGCAGCATCTTTCAGTCCTACCTCTTTTTGTTTGGGAGCAGAGGCCAATGGTTTGTGCTGTGCCAACTGGGCTGCAGGCGAATGGGAGCACCTCAGAAGTGGCAATACAACGGACGTTTTCTCGACAAAGGAAAGAGAGAGAGGAAAGTGGACGGCTCTGTTGCATAGCTTGCTGTGCACTGAAGAGATCCAGCAGCATCTTTCAGTCCTACCTCTTTTTGTTTGGGAGCAGAGGCCAATGGTTTGTGCTGTGCAAACTGGGCTGCAGGCGAATGGGAGCACCTCAGAAGTGGCAATACAACGGACGTTTTCTCGACAAAGGAAAGAGAGAGAGGAAAGTGGACGGCTCTGTTGCATAGCTTGCTGTGCACTGAAGAGATCCAGCAGCATCTTTCAGTCCTACCTCTTTTTGTTTGGGAGCAGAGGCCAATGGTTTGTGCTGTGCCAACTGGGCTGCAGGCGAATGGGAGCACCTCAGAAGTGGCAATACAACGGACGTTTTCTCGACAAAGGAAAGAGAGAGAGGAAAGTGGACGGCTCTGTTGCATAGCTTGCTGTGCACTGAAGAGATCCAGCAGCATCTTTCAGTCCTACCTCTTTTTGTTTGGGAGCAGAGGCCAATGGTTTGTGCTGTGCAAACTGGGCTGCAGGCGAATGGGAGCACCTCAGAAGTGGCAATACAACGGACGTTTTCTCGACAAAGGAAAGAGAGAGAGGAAAGTGGACGGCTCTGTTGCATAGCTTGCTGTGCACTGAAGAGATCCAGCAGCATCTTTCAGTCCTACCTCTTTTTGTTTGGGAGCAGAGGCCAATGGTTTGTGCTGTGCCAACTGGGCTGCAGGCGAATGGGAGCACCTCAGAAGTGGCAATACAACGGACGTTTTCTCGACAAAGGAAAGAGAGAGAGGAAAGTGGACGGCTCTGTTGCATAGCTTGCTGTGCACTGAAGAGATCCAGCAGCATCTTTCAGTCCTACCTCTTTTTGTTTGGGAGCAGAGGCCAATGGTTTGTGCTGTGCAAACTGGGCTGCAGGCGAATGGGAGCACCTCAGAAGTGGCAATACAACGGACGTTTTCTCGACAAAGGAAAGAGAGAGAGGAAAGTGGACGGCTCTGTTGCATAGCTTGCTGTGCACTGAAGAGATCCAGCAGCATCTTTCAGTCCTACCTCTTTTTGTTTGGGAGCAGAGGCCAATGGTTTGTGCTGTGCAAACTGGGCTGCAGGCGAATGGGAGCACCTCAGAAGTGGCAATACAACGGACGTTTTCTCGACAAAGGAAAGAGAGAGAGGAAAGTGGACGGCTCTGTTGCATAGCTTGCTGTGCACTGAAGAGATCCAGCAGCATCTTTCAGTCCTACCTCTTTTTGTTTGGGAGCAGAGGCCAATGGTTTGTGCTGTGCAAACTGGGCTGCAGGCGAATGGGAGCACCTCAGAAGTGGCAATACAACGGACGTTTTCTCGACAAAGGAAAGAGAGAGAGGAAAGTGGACGGCTCTGTTGCATAGCTTGCTGTGCACTGAAGAGATCCAGCAGCATCTTTCAGTCCTACCTCTTTTTGTTTGGGAGCAGAGGCCAATGGTTTGTGCTGTGCAAACTGGGCTGCAGGCGAATGGGAGCACCTCAGAAGTGGCAATACAACGGACGTTTTCTCGACAAAGGAAAGAGAGAGAGGAAAGTGGACGGCTCTGTTGCATAGCTTGCTGTGCACTGAAGAGATCCAGCAGCATCTTTCAGTCCTACCTCTTTTTGTTTGGGAGCAGAGGCCAATGGTTTGTGCTGTGCAAACTGGGCTGCAGGCGAATGGGAGCACCTCAGAAGTGGCAATACAACGGACGTTTTCTCGACAAAGGAAAGAGAGAGAGGAAAGTGGACGGCTCTGTTGCATAGCTTGCTGTGCACTGAAGAGATCCAGCAGCATCTTTCAGTCCTACCTCTTTTTGTTTGGGAGCAGAGGCCAATGGTTTGTGCTGTGCAAACTGGGCTGCAGGCGAATGGGAGCACCTCAGAAGTGGCAATACAACGGACGTTTTCTCGACAAAGGAAAGAGAGAGAGGAAAGTGGACGGCTCTGTTGCATAGCTTGCTGTGCACTGAAGAGATCCAGCAGCATCTTTCAGTCCTACCTCTTTTTGTTTGGGAGCAGAGGCCAATGGTTTGTGCTGTGCAAACTGGGCTGCAGGCGAATGGGAGCACCTCAGAAGTGGCAATACAACGGACGTTTTCTCGACAAAGGAAAGAGAGAGAGGAAAGTGGACGGCTCTGTTGCATAGCTTGCTGTGCACTGAAGAGATCCAGCAGCATCTTTCAGTCCTACCTCTTTTTGTTTGGGAGCAGAGGCCAATGGTTTGTGCTGTGCAAACTGGGCTGCAGGCGAATGGGAGCACCTCAGAAGTGGCAATACAACGGACGTTTTCTCGACAAAGGAAAGAGAGAGAGGAAAGTGGACGGCTCTGTTGCATAGCTTGCTGTGCACTGAAGAGATCCAGCAGCATCTTTCAGTCCTACCTCTTTTTGTTTGGGAGCAGAGGCCAATGGTTTGTGCTGTGCAAACCTGGGCTGCAGGCGAATGGGAGCACCTCAGAAGTGGCAATACAACGGACGTTTTCTCGACAAAGGAAAGAGAGAGAGGAAAGTGGACGGCTCTGTTGCATAGCTTGCTGTGCACTGAAGAGATCCAGCAGCATCTTTCAGTCCTACCTCTTTTTGTTTGGGAGCAGAGGCCAATGGTTTGTGCTGTGCAAACTGGGCTGCAGGCGAATGGGAGCACCTCAGAAGTGGCAATACAACGGACGTTTTCTCGACAAAGGAAAGAGAGAGAGGAAAGTGGACGGCTCTGTTGCATAGCTTGCTGTGCACTGAAGAGATCCAGCAGCATCTTTCAGTCCTACCTCTTTTTGTTTGGGAGCAGAGGCCAATGGTTTGTGCTGTGCAAACTGGGCTGCAGGCGAATGGGAGCACCTCAGAAGTGGCAATACAACGGACGTTTTCTCGACAAAGGAAAGAGAGAGAGGAAAGTGGACGGCTCTGTTGCATAGCTTGCTGTGCACTGAAGAGATCCAGCAGCATCTTTCAGTCCTACCTCTTTTTGTTTGGGAGCAGAGGCCAATGGTTTGTGCTGTGCAAACTGGGCTGCAGGCGAATGGGAGCACCTCAGAAGTGGCAATACAACGGACGTTTTCTCGACAAAGGAAAGAGAGAGAGGAAAGTGGACGGCTCTGTTGCATAGCTTGCTGTGCACTGAAGAGATCCAGCAGCATCTTTCAGTCCTACCTCTTTTTGTTTGGGAGCAGAGGCCAATGGTTTGTGCTGTGCAAACTGGGCTGCAGGCGAATGGGAGCACCTCAGAAGTGGCAATACAACGGACGTTTTCTCGACAAAGGAAAGAGAGAGAGGAAAGTGGACGGCTCTGTTGCATAGCTTGCTGTGCACTGAAGAGATCCAGCAGCATCTTTCAGTCCTACCTCTTTTTGTTTGGGAGCAGAGGCCAATGGTTTGTGCTGTGCAAACTGGGCTGCAGGCGAATGGGAGCACCTCAGAAGTGGCAATACAACGGACGTTTTCTCGACAAAGGAAAGAGAGAGAGGAAAGTGGACGGCTCTGTTGCATAGCTTGCTGTGCACTGAAGAGATCCAGCAGCATCTTTCAGTCCTACCTCTTTTTGTTTGGGAGCAGAGGCCAATGGTTTGTGCTGTGCAAACTGGGCTGCAGGCGAATGGGAGCACCTCAGAAGTGGCAATACAACGGACGTTTTCTCGACAAAGGAAAGAGAGAGAGGAAAGTGGACGGCTCTGTTGCATAGCTTGCTGTGCACTGAAGAGATCCAGCAGCATCTTTCAGTCCTACCTCTTTTTGTTTGGGAGCAGAGGCCAATGGTTTGTGCTGTGCAAACTGGGCTGCAGGCGAATGGGAGCACCTCAGAAGTGGCAATACAACGGACGTTTTCTCGACAAAGGAAAGAGAGAGAGGAAAGTGGACGGCTCTGTTGCATAGCTTGCTGTGCACTGAAGAGATCCAGCAGCATCTTTCAGTCCTACCTCTTTTTGTTTGGGAGCAGAGGCCAATGGTTTGTGCTGTGCAAACCGGGCTGCAGGCGAATGGGAGCACCTCAGAAGTGGCAATACAACGGACGTTTTCTCGACAAAGGAAAGAGAGACAGGAAAGTGGACGGCTCTGTTGCATAGCTTGCTGTGCACTGAAGAGATCCAGCAGCATCTTTCAGTCCTACCTCTTTTTGTTTGGGAGCAGAGGCCAATGGTTTGTGCTGTGCAAACTGGGCTGCAGGCGAATGGGAGCACCTCAGAAGTGGCAATACAACGGACGTTTTCTCGACAAAGGAAAGAGAGAGAGGAAAGTGGACGGCTCTGTTGCATAGCTTGCTGTGCACTGAAGAGATCCAGCAGCATCTTTCAGTCCA
>JBCFXG010000511.1:0-63127 GCA_039720435.1 Amazona ochrocephala | reverse complement strand
TCAGAAGTGGCAATACAACGGACGTTTTCTCGACAAAGGAAAGAGAGAGAGGAAAGTGGACGGCTCTGTTGCATAGCTTGCTGTGCACTGAAGAGATCCAGCAGCATCTTTCAGTCCTACCTCTTTTTGTTTGGGAGCAGAGGCCAATGGTTTGTGCTGTGCAAACTGGGCTGCAGGCGAATGGGAGCACCTCAGAAGTGGCAATACAACGGACGTTTTCTCGACAAAGGAAAGAGAGAGAGGAAAGTGGACGGCTCTGTTGCATAGCTTGCTGTGCACTGAAGAGATCCAGCAGCATCTTTCAGTCCTACCTCTTTTTGTTTGGGAGCAGAGGCCAATGGTTTGTGCTGTGCAAACTGGGCTGCAGGCGAATGGGAGCACCTCAGAAGTGGCTATACAACGGACGTTTTCTCGACAAAGGAAAGAGAGAGAGGAAAGTGGACGGCTCTGTTGCATAGCTTGCTGTGCACTGAAGAGATCCAGCAGCATCTTTCAGTCCTACCTCTTTTTGTTTGGGAGCAGAGGCCAATGGTTTGTGCTGTGCAAACTGGGCTGCAGGCGAATGGGAGCACCTCAGAAGTGGCAATACAACGGACGTTTTCTCGACAAAGGAAAGAGAGAGAGGAAAGTGGACGGCTCTGTTGCATAGCTTGCTGTGCACTGAAGAGATCCAGCAGCATCTTTCAGTCCTACCTCTTTTTGTTTGGGAGCAGAGGCCAATGGTTTGTGCTGTGCAAACTGGGCTGCAGGCGAATGGGAGCACCTCAGAAGTGGCAATACAACGGACGTTTTCTCGACAAAGGAAAGAGAGAGAGGAAAGTGGACGGCTCTGTTGCATAGCTTGCTGTGCACTGAAGAGATCCAGCAGCATCTTTCAGTCCTACCTCTTTTTGTTTGGGAGCAGAGGCCAATGGTTTGTGCTGTGCAAACTGGGCTGCAGGCGAATGGGAGCACCTCAGAAGTGGCAATACAACGGACGTTTTCTCGACAAAGGAAAGAGAGAGAGGAAAGTGGACGGCTCTGTTGCATAGCTTGCTGTGCACTGAAGAGATCCAGCAGCATCTTTCAGTCCTACCTCTTTTTGTTTGGGAGCAGAGGCCAATGGTTTGTGCTGTGCAAACTGGGCTGCAGGCGAATGGGAGCACCTCAGAAGTGGCAATACAACGGACGTTTTCTCGACAAAGGAAAGAGAGAGAGGAAAGTGGACGGCTCTGTTGCATAGCTTGCTGTGCACTGAAGAGATCCAGCAGCATCTTTCAGTCCTACCTCTTTTTGTTTGGGAGCAGAGGCCAATGGTTTGTGCTGTGCAAACTGGGCTGCAGGCGAATGGGAGCACCTCAGAAGTGGCAATACAACGGACGTTTTCTCGACAAAGGAAAGAGAGAGAGGAAAGTGGACGGCTCTGTTGCATAGCTTGCTGTGCACTGAAGAGATCCAGCAGCATCTTTCAGTCCTACCTCTTTTTGTTTGGGAGCAGAGGCCAATGGTTTGTGCTGTGCAAACTGGGCTGCAGGCGAATGGGAGCACCTCAGAAGTGGCAATACAACGGACGTTTTCTCGACAAAGGAAAGAGAGAGAGGAAAGTGGACGGCTCTGTTGCATAGCTTGCTGTGCACTGAAGAGATCCAGCAGCATCTTTCAGTCCTACCTCTTTTTGTTTGGGAGCAGAGGCCAATGGTTTGTGCTGTGCAAACTGGGCTGCAGGCGAATGGGAGCACCTCAGAAGTGGCAATACAACGGACGTTTTCTCGACAAAGGAAAGAGAGAGAGGAAAGTGGACGGCTCTGTTGCATAGCTTGCTGTGCACTGAAGAGATCCAGCAGCATCTTTCAGTCCTACCTCTTTTTGTTTGGGAGCAGAGGCCAATGGTTTGTGCTGTGCAAACTGGGCTGCAGGCGAATGGGAGCACCTCAGAAGTGGCAATACAACGGACGTTTTCTCGACAAAGGAAAGAGAGAGAGGAAAGTGGACGGCTCTGTTGCATAGCTTGCTGTGCACTGAAGAGATCCAGCAGCATCTTTCAGTCCTACCTCTTTTTGTTTGGGAGCAGAGGCCAATGGTTTGTGCTGTGCAAACTGGGCTGCAGGCGAATGGGAGCACCTCAGAAGTGGCAATACAACGGACGTTTTCTCGACAAAGGAAAGAGAGAGAGGAAAGTGGACGGCTCTGTTGCATAGCTTGCTGTGCACTGAAGAGATCCAGCAGCATCTTTCAGTCCTACCTCTTTTTGTTTGGGAGCAGAGGCCAATGGTTTGTGCTGTGCAAACTGGGCTGCAGGCGAATGGGAGCACCTCAGAAGTGGCAATACAACGGACGTTTTCTCGACAAAGGAAAGAGAGAGAGGAAAGTGGACGGCTCTGTTGCATAGCTTGCTGTGCACTGAAGAGATCCAGCAGCATCTTTCAGTCCTACCTCTTTTTGTTTGGGAGCAGAGGCCAATGGTTTGTGCTGTGCAAACTGGGCTGCAGGCGAATGGGAGCACCTCAGAAGTGGCAATACAACGGACGTTTTCTCGACAAAGGAAAGAGAGAGAGGAAAGTGGACGGCTCTGTTGCATAGCTTGCTGTGCACTGAAGAGATCCAGCAGCATCTTTCAGTCCTACCTCTTTTTGTTTGGGAGCAGAGGCCAATGGTTTGTGCTGTGCAAACTGGGCTGCAGGCGAATGGGAGCACCTCAGAAGTGGCAATACAACGGACGTTTTCTCGACAAAGGAAAGAGAGAGAGGAAAGTGGACGGCTCTGTTGCATAGCTTGCTGTGCACTGAAGAGATCCAGCAGCATCTTTCAGTCCTACCTCTTTTTGTTTGGGAGCAGAGGCCAATGGTTTGTGCTGTGCAAACTGGGCTGCAGGCGAATGGGAGCACCTCAGAAGTGGCAATACAACGGACGTTTTCTCGACAAAGGAAAGAGAGAGAGGAAAGTGGACGGCTCTGTTGCATAGCTTGCTGTGCACTGAAGAGATCCAGCAGCATCTTTCAGTCCTACCTCTTTTTGTTTGGGAGCAGAGGCCAATGGTTTGTGCTGTGCAAACTGGGCTGCAGGCGAATGGGAGCACCTCAGAAGTGGCAATACAACGGACGTTTTCTCGACAAAGGAAAGAGAGAGAGGAAAGTGGACGGCTCTGTTGCATAGCTTGCTGTGCACTGAAGAGATCCAGCAGCATCTTTCAGTCCTACCTCTTTTTGTTTGGGAGCAGAGGCCAATGGTTTGTGCTGTGCAAACTGGGCTGCAGGCGAATGGGAGCACCTCAGAAGTGGCAATACAACGGACGTTTTCTCGACAAAGGAAAGAGAGAGAGGAAAGTGGACGGCTCTGTTGCATAGCTTGCTGTGCACTGAAGAGATCCAGCAGCATCTTTCAGTCCTACCTCTTTTTGTTTGGGAGCAGAGGCCAATGGTTTGTGCTGTGCAAACTGGGCTGCAGGCGAATGGGAGCACCTCAGAAGTGGCAATACAACGGACGTTTTCTCGACAAAGGAAAGAGAGAGAGGAAAGTGGACGGCTCTGTTGCATAGCTTGCTGTGCACTGAAGAGATCCAGCAGCATCTTTCAGTCCTACCTCTTTTTGTTTGGGAGCAGAGGCCAATGGTTTGTGCTGTGCAAACTGGGCTGCAGGCGAATGGGAGCACCTCAGAAGTGGCAATACAACGGACGTTTTCTCGACAAAGGAAAGAGAGAGAGGAAAGTGGACGGCTCTGTTGCATAGCTTGCTGTGCACTGAAGAGATCCAGCAGCATCTTTCAGTCCTACCTCTTTTTGTTTGGGAGCAGAGGCCAATGGTTTGTGCTGTGCAAACTGGGCTGCAGGCGAATGGGAGCACCTCAGAAGTGGCAATACAACGGACGTTTTCTCGACAAAGGAAAGAGAGAGAGGAAAGTGGACGGCTCTGTTGCATAGCTTGCTGTGCACTGAAGAGATCCAGCAGCATCTTTCAGTCCTACCTCTTTTTGTTTGGGAGCAGAGGCCAATGGTTTGTGCTGTGCAAACTGGGCTGCAGGCGAATGGGAGCACCTCAGAAGTGGCAATACAACGGACGTTTTCTCGACAAAGGAAAGAGAGAGAGGAAAGTGGACGGCTCTGTTGCATAGCTTGCTGTGCACTGAAGAGATCCAGCAGCATCTTTCAGTCCTACCTCTTTTTGTTTGGGAGCAGAGGCCAATGGTTTGTGCTGTGCAAACTGGGCTGCAGGCGAATGGGAGCACCTCAGAAGTGGCAATACAACGGACGTTTTCTCGACAAAGGAAAGAGAGAGAGGAAAGTGGACGGCTCTGTTGCATAGCTTGCTGTGCACTGAAGAGATCCAGCAGCATCTTTCAGTCCTACCTCTTTTTGTTTGGGAGCAGAGGCCAATGGTTTGTGCTGTGCAAACTGGGCTGCAGGCGAATGGGAGCACCTCAGAAGTGGCAATACAACGGACGTTTTCTCGACAAAGGAAAGAGAGAGAGGAAAGTGGACGGCTCTGTTGCATAGCTTGCTGTGCACTGAAGAGATCCAGCAGCATCTTTCAGTCCTACCTCTTTTTGTTTGGGAGCAGAGGCCAATGGTTTGTGCTGTGCAAACTGGGCTGCAGGCGAATGGGAGCACCTCAGAAGTGGCAATACAACGGACGTTTTCTCGACAAAGGAAAGAGAGAGAGGAAAGTGGACGGCTCTGTTGCATAGCTTGCTGTGCACTGAAGAGATCCAGCAGCATCTTTCAGTCCTACCTCTTTTTGTTTGGGAGCAGAGGCCAATGGTTTGTGCTGTGCAAACTGGGCTGCAGGCGAATGGGAGCACCTCAGAAGTGGCAATACAACGGACGTTTTCTCGACAAAGGAAAGAGAGAGAGGAAAGTGGACGGCTCTGTTGCATAGCTTGCTGTGCACTGAAGAGATCCAGCAGCATCTTTCAGTCCTACCTCTTTTTGTTTGGGAGCAGAGGCCAATGGTTTGTGCTGTGCAAACTGGGCTGCAGGCGAATGGGAGCACCTCAGAAGTGGCAATACAACGGACGTTTTCTCGACAAAGGAAAGAGAGAGAGGAAAGTGGACGGCTCTGTTGCATAGCTTGCTGTGCACTGAAGAGATCCAGCAGCATCTTTCAGTCCTACCTCTTTTTGTTTGGGAGCAGAGGCCAATGGTTTGTGCTGTGCAAACTGGGCTGCAGGCGAATGGGAGCACCTCAGAAGTGGCAATACAACGGACGTTTTCTCGACAAAGGAAAGAGAGAGAGGAAAGTGGACGGCTCTGTTGCATAGCTTGCTGTGCACTGAAGAGATCCAGCAGCATCTTTCAGTCCTACCTCTTTTTGTTTGGGAGCAGAGGCCAATGGTTTGTGCTGTGCAAACTGGGCTGCAGGCGAATGGGAGCACCTCAGAAGTGGCAATACAACGGACGTTTTCTCGACAAAGGAAAGAGAGAGAGGAAAGTGGACGGCTCTGTTGCATAGCTTGCTGTGCACTGAAGAGATCCAGCAGCATCTTTCAGTCCTACCTCTTTTTGTTTGGGAGCAGAGGCCAATGGTTTGTGCTGTGCAAACTGGGCTGCAGGCGAATGGGAGCACCTCAGAAGTGGCAATACAACGGACGTTTTCTCGACAAAGGAAAGAGAGAGAGGAAAGTGGACGGCTCTGTTGCATAGCTTGCTGTGCACTGAAGAGATCCAGCAGCATCTTTCAGTCCTACCTCTTTTTGTTTGGGAGCAGAGGCCAATGGTTTGTGCTGTGCAAACTGGGCTGCAGGCGAATGGGAGCACCTCAGAAGTGGCAATACAACGGACGTTTTCTCGACAAAGGAAAGAGAGAGAGGAAAGTGGACGGCTCTGTTGCATAGCTTGCTGTGCACTGAAGAGATCCAGCAGCATCTTTCAGTCCTACCTCTTTTTGTTTGGGAGCAGAGGCCAATGGTTTGTGCTGTGCAAACTGGGCTGCAGGCGAATGGGAGCACCTCAGAAGTGGCAATACAACGGACGTTTTCTCGACAAAGGAAAGAGAGAGAGGAAAGTGGACGGCTCTGTTGCATAGCTTGCTGTGCACTGAAGAGATCCAGCAGCATCTTTCAGTCCTACCTCTTTTTGTTTGGGAGCAGAGGCCAATGGTTTGTGCTGTGCAAACTGGGCTGCAGGCGAATGGGAGCACCTCAGAAGTGGCAATACAACGGACGTTTTCTCGACAAAGGAAAGAGAGAGAGGAAAGTGGACGGCTCTGTTGCATAGCTTGCTGTGCACTGAAGAGATCCAGCAGCATCTTTCAGTCCTACCTCTTTTTGTTTGGGAGCAGAGGCCAATGGTTTGTGCTGTGCAAACTGGGCTGCAGGCGAATGGGAGCACCTCAGAAGTGGCAATACAACGGACGTTTTCTCGACAAAGGAAAGAGAGAGAGGAAAGTGGACGGCTCTGTTGCATAGCTTGCTGTGCACTGAAGAGATCCAGCAGCATCTTTCAGTCCTACCTCTTTTTGTTTGGGAGCAGAGGCCAATGGTTTGTGCTGTGCAAACTGGGCTGCAGGCGAATGGGAGCACCTCAGAAGTGGCAATACAACGGACGTTTTCTCGACAAAGGAAAGAGAGAGAGGAAAGTGGACGGCTCTGTTGCATAGCTTGCTGTGCACTGAAGAGATCCAGCAGCATCTTTCAGTCCTACCTCTTTTTGTTTGGGAGCAGAGGCCAATGGTTTGTGCTGTGCAAACTGGGCTGCAGGCGAATGGGAGCACCTCAGAAGTGGCAATACAACGGACGTTTTCTCGACAAAGGAAAGAGAGAGAGGAAAGTGGACGGCTCTGTTGCATAGCTTGCTGTGCACTGAAGAGATCCAGCAGCATCTTTCAGTCCTACCTCTTTTTGTTTGGGAGCAGAGGCCAATGGTTTGTGCTGTGCAAACTGGGCTGCAGGCGAATGGGAGCACCTCAGAAGTGGCAATACAACGGACGTTTTCTCGACAAAGGAAAGAGAGAGAGGAAAGTGGACGGCTCTGTTGCATAGCTTGCTGTGCACTGAAGAGATCCAGCAGCATCTTTCAGTCCTACCTCTTTTTGTTTGGGAGCAGAGGCCAATGGTTTGTGCTGTGCAAACTGGGCTGCAGGCGAATGGGAGCACCTCAGAAGTGGCAATACAACGGACGTTTTCTCGACAAAGGAAAGAGAGAGAGGAAAGTGGACGGCTCTGTTGCATAGCTTGCTGTGCACTGAAGAGATCCAGCAGCATCTTTCAGTCCTACCTCTTTTTGTTTGGGAGCAGAGGCCAATGGTTTGTGCTGTGCAAACTGGGCTGCAGGCGAATGGGAGCACCTCAGAAGTGGCAATACAACGGACGTTTTCTCGACAAAGGAAAGAGAGAGAGGAAAGTGGACGGCTCTGTTGCATAGCTTGCTGTGCACTGAAGAGATCCAGCAGCATCTTTCAGTCCTACCTCTTTTTGTTTGGGAGCAGAGGCCAATGGTTTGTGCTGTGCAAACTGGGCTGCAGGCGAATGGGAGCACCTCAGAAGTGGCAATACAACGGACGTTTTCTCGACAAAGGAAAGAGAGAGAGGAAAGTGGACGGCTCTGTTGCATAGCTTGCTGTGCACTGAAGAGATCCAGCAGCATCTTTCAGTCCTACCTCTTTTTGTTTGGGAGCAGAGGCCAATGGTTTGTGCTGTGCAAACTGGGCTGCAGGCGAATGGGAGCACCTCAGAAGTGGCAATACAACGGACGTTTTCTCGACAAAGGAAAGAGAGAGAGGAAAGTGGACGGCTCTGTTGCATAGCTTGCTGTGCACTGAAGAGATCCAGCAGCATCTTTCAGTCCTACCTCTTTTTGTTTGGGAGCAGAGGCCAATGGTTTGTGCTGTGCAAACTGGGCTGCAGGCGAATGGGAGCACCTCAGAAGTGGCAATACAACGGACGTTTTCTCGACAAAGGAAAGAGAGAGAGGAAAGTGGACGGCTCTGTTGCATAGCTTGCTGTGCACTGAAGAGATCCAGCAGCATCTTTCAGTCCTACCTCTTTTTGTTTGGGAGCAGAGGCCAATGGTTTGTGCTGTGCAAACTGGGCTGCAGGCGAATGGGAGCACCTCAGAAGTGGCAATACAACGGACGTTTTCTCGACAAAGGAAAGAGAGAGAGGAAAGTGGACGGCTCTGTTGCATAGCTTGCTGTGCACTGAAGAGATCCAGCAGCATCTTTCAGTCCTACCTCTTTTTGTTTGGGAGCAGAGGCCAATGGTTTGTGCTGTGCAAACTGGGCTGCAGGCGAATGGGAGCACCTCAGAAGTGGCAATACAACGGACGTTTTCTCGACAAAGGAAAGAGAGAGAGGAAAGTGGACGGCTCTGTTGCATAGCTTGCTGTGCACTGAAGAGATCCAGCAGCATCTTTCAGTCCTACCTCTTTTTGTTTGGGAGCAGAGGCCAATGGTTTGTGCTGTGCAAACTGGGCTGCAGGCGAATGGGAGCACCTCAGAAGTGGCAATACAACGGACGTTTTCTCGACAAAGGAAAGAGAGAGAGGAAAGTGGACGGCTCTGTTGCATAGCTTGCTGTGCACTGAAGAGATCCAGCAGCATCTTTCAGTCCTACCTCTTTTTGTTTGGGAGCAGAGGCCAATGGTTTGTGCTGTGCAAACTGGGCTGCAGGCGAATGGGAGCACCTCAGAAGTGGCAATACAACGGACGTTTTCTCGACAAAGGAAAGAGAGAGAGGAAAGTGGACGGCTCTGTTGCATAGCTTGCTGTGCACTGAAGAGATCCAGCAGCATCTTTCAGTCCTACCTCTTTTTGTTTGGGAGCAGAGGCCAATGGTTTGTGCTGTGCAAACTGGGCTGCAGGCGAATGGGAGCACCTCAGAAGTGGCAATACAACGGACGTTTTCTCGACAAAGGAAAGAGAGAGAGGAAAGTGGACGGCTCTGTTGCATAGCTTGCTGTGCACTGAAGAGATCCAGCAGCATCTTTCAGTCCTACCTCTTTTTGTTTGGGAGCAGAGGCCAATGGTTTGTGCTGTGCAAACTGGGCTGCAGGCGAATGGGAGCACCTCAGAAGTGGCAATACAACGGACGTTTTCTCGACAAAGGAAAGAGAGAGAGGAAAGTGGACGGCTCTGTTGCATAGCTTGCTGTGCACTGAAGAGATCCAGCAGCATCTTTCAGTCCTACCTCTTTTTGTTTGGGAGCAGAGGCCAATGGTTTGTGCTGTGCAAACTGGGCTGCAGGCGAATGGGAGCACCTCAGAAGTGGCAATACAACGGACGTTTTCTCGACAAAGGAAAGAGAGAGAGGAAAGTGGACGGCTCTGTTGCATAGCTTGCTGTGCACTGAAGAGATCCAGCAGCATCTTTCAGTCCTACCTCTTTTTGTTTGGGAGCAGAGGCCAATGGTTTGTGCTGTGCAAACTGGGCTGCAGGCGAATGGGAGCACCTCAGAAGTGGCAATACAACGGACGTTTTCTCGACAAAGGAAAGAGAGAGAGGAAAGTGGACGGCTCTGTTGCATAGCTTGCTGTGCACTGAAGAGATCCAGCAGCATCTTTCAGTCCTACCTCTTTTTGTTTGGGAGCAGAGGCCAATGGTTTGTGCTGTGCAAACTGGGCTGCAGGCGAATGGGAGCACCTCAGAAGTGGCAATACAACGGACGTTTTCTCGACAAAGGAAAGAGAGAGAGGAAAGTGGACGGCTCTGTTGCATAGCTTGCTGTGCACTGAAGAGATCCAGCAGCATCTTTCAGTCCTACCTCTTTTTGTTTGGGAGCAGAGGCCAATGGTTTGTGCTGTGCAAACTGGGCTGCAGGCGAATGGGAGCACCTCAGAAGTGGCAATACAACGGACGTTTTCTCGACAAAGGAAAGAGAGAGAGGAAAGTGGACGGCTCTGTTGCATAGCTTGCTGTGCACTGAAGAGATCCAGCAGCATCTTTCAGTCCTACCTCTTTTTGTTTGGGAGCAGAGGCCAATGGTTTGTGCTGTGCAAACTGGGCTGCAGGCGAATGGGAGCACCTCAGAAGTGGCAATACAACGGACGTTTTCTCGACAAAGGAAAGAGAGAGAGGAAAGTGGACGGCTCTGTTGCATAGCTTGCTGTGCACTGAAGAGATCCAGCAGCATCTTTCAGTCCTACCTCTTTTTGTTTGGGAGCAGAGGCCAATGGTTTGTGCTGTGCAAACTGGGCTGCAGGCGAATGGGAGCACCTCAGAAGTGGCAATACAACGGACGTTTTCTCGACAAAGGAAAGAGAGAGAGGAAAGTGGACGGCTCTGTTGCATAGCTTGCTGTGCACTGAAGAGATCCAGCAGCATCTTTCAGTCCTACCTCTTTTTGTTTGGGAGCAGAGGCCAATGGTTTGTGCTGTGCAAACTGGGCTGCAGGCGAATGGGAGCACCTCAGAAGTGGCAATACAACGGACGTTTTCTCGACAAAGGAAAGAGAGAGAGGAAAGTGGACGGCTCTGTTGCATAGCTTGCTGTGCACTGAAGAGATCCAGCAGCATCTTTCAGTCCTACCTCTTTTTGTTTGGGAGCAGAGGCCAATGGTTTGTGCTGTGCAAACTGGGCTGCAGGCGAATGGGAGCACCTCAGAAGTGGCAATACAACGGACGTTTTCTCGACAAAGGAAAGAGAGAGAGGAAAGTGGACGGCTCTGTTGCATAGCTTGCTGTGCACTGAAGAGATCCAGCAGCATCTTTCAGTCCTACCTCTTTTTGTTTGGGAGCAGAGGCCAATGGTTTGTGCTGTGCAAACTGGGCTGCAGGCGAATGGGAGCACCTCAGAAGTGGCAATACAACGGACGTTTTCTCGACAAAGGAAAGAGAGAGAGGAAAGTGGACGGCTCTGTTGCATAGCTTGCTGTGCACTGAAGAGATCCAGCAGCATCTTTCAGTCCTACCTCTTTTTGTTTGGGAGCAGAGGCCAATGGTTTGTGCTGTGCAAACTGGGCTGCAGGCGAATGGGAGCACCTCAGAAGTGGCAATACAACGGACGTTTTCTCGACAAAGGAAAGAGAGAGAGGAAAGTGGACGGCTCTGTTGCATAGCTTGCTGTGCACTGAAGAGATCCAGCAGCATCTTTCAGTCCTACCTCTTTTTGTTTGGGAGCAGAGGCCAATGGTTTGTGCTGTGCAAACTGGGCTGCAGGCGAATGGGAGCACCTCAGAAGTGGCAATACAACGGACGTTTTCTCGACAAAGGAAAGAGAGAGAGGAAAGTGGACGGCTCTGTTGCATAGCTTGCTGTGCACTGAAGAGATCCAGCAGCATCTTTCAGTCCTACCTCTTTTGTTTGGGAGCAGAGGCCAATGGTTTGTGCTGTGCAAACCGGGCTGCAGGCGAATGGGAGCACCTCAGAAGTGGCAATACAACGGACGTTTTCTCGACAAAGGAAAGAGAGAGAGGAAAGTGGACGGCTCTGTTGCATAGCTTGCTGTGCACTGAAGAGATCCAGCAGCATCTTTCAGTCCTACCTCTTTTTGTTTGGGAGCAGAGGCCAATGGTTTGTGCTGTGCAAACCTGGGCTGCAGGCGAATGGGAGCACCTCAGAAGTGGCAATACAACGGACGTTTTCTCGACAAAGGAAAGAGAGAGAGGAAAGTGGACGGCTCTGTTGCATAGCTTGCTGTGCACTGAAGAGATCCAGCAGCATCTTTCAGTCCTACCTCTTTTTGTTTGGGAGCAGAGGCCAATGGTTTGTGCTGTGCAAACTGGGCTGCAGGCGAATGGGAGCACCTCAGAAGTGGCAATACAACGGACGTTTTCTCGACAAAGGAAAGAGAGAGAGGAAAGTGGACGGCTCTGTTGCATAGCTTGCTGTGCACTGAAGAGATCCAGCAGCATCTTTCAGTCCTACCTCTTTTTGTTTGGGAGCAGAGGCCAATGGTTTGTGCTGTGCAAACTGGGCTGCAGGCGAATGGGAGCACCTCAGAAGTGGCAATACAACGGACGTTTTCTCGACAAAGGAAAGAGAGAGAGGAAAGTGGACGGCTCTGTTGCATAGCTTGCTGTGCACTGAAGAGATCCAGCAGCATCTTTCAGTCCTACCTCTTTTTGTTTGGGAGCAGAGGCCAATGGTTTGTGCTGTGCAAACTGGGCTGCAGGCGAATGGGAGCACCTCAGAAGTGGCAATACAACGGACGTTTTCTCGACAAAGGAAAGAGAGAGAGGAAAGTGGACGGCTCTGTTGCATAGCTTGCTGTGCACTGAAGAGATCCAGCAGCATCTTTCAGTCCTACCTCTTTTTGTTTGGGAGCAGAGGCCAATGGTTTGTGCTGTGCAAACTGGGCTGCAGGCGAATGGGAGCACCTCAGAAGTGGCAATACAACGGACGTTTTCTCGACAAAGGAAAGAGAGAGAGGAAAGTGGACGGCTCTGTTGCATAGCTTGCTGTGCACTGAAGAGATCCAGCAGCATCTTTCAGTCCTACCTCTTTTTGTTTGGGAGCAGAGGCCAATGGTTTGTGCTGTGCAAACTGGGCTGCAGGCGAATGGGAGCACCTCAGAAGTGGCAATACAACGGACGTTTTCTCGACAAAGGAAAGAGAGAGAGGAAAGTGGACGGCTCTGTTGCATAGCTTGCTGTGCACTGAAGAGATCCAGCAGCATCTTTCAGTCCTACCTCTTTTTGTTTGGGAGCAGAGGCCAATGGTTTGTGCTGTGCAAACTGGGCTGCAGGCGAATGGGAGCACTCAGAAGTGGCAATACAACGGACGTTTTCTCGACAAAGGAAAGAGAGAGAGGAAAGTGGACGGCTCTGTTGCATAGCTTGCTGTGCACTGAAGAGATCCAGCAGCATCTTTCAGTCCTACCTCTTTTTGTTTGGGAGCAGAGGCCAATGGTTTGTGCTGTGCAAACTGGGCTGCAGGCGAATGGGAGCACCTCAGAAGTGGCAATACAACGGACGTTTTCTCGACAAAGGAAAGAGAGAGAGGAAAGTGGACGGCTCTGTTGCATAGCTTGCTGTGCACTGAAGAGATCCAGCAGCATCTTTCAGTCCTACCTCTTTTTGTTTGGGAGCAGAGGCCAATGGTTTGTGCTGTGCAAACTGGGCTGCAGGCGAATGGGAGCACCTCAGAAGTGGCAATACAACGGACGTTTTCTCGACAAAGGAAAGAGAGAGAGGAAAGTGGACGGCTCTGTTGCATAGCTTGCTGTGCACTGAAGAGATCCAGCAGCATCTTTCAGTCCTACCTCTTTTTGTTTGGGAGCAGAGGCCAATGGTTTGTGCTGTGCAAACTGGGCTGCAGGCGAATGGGAGCACCTCAGAAGTGGCAATACAACGGACGTTTTCTCGACAAAGGAAAGAGAGAGAGGAAAGTGGACGGCTCTGTTGCATAGCTTGCTGTGCACTGAAGAGATCCAGCAGCATCTTTCAGTCCTACCTCTTTTTGTTTGGGAGCAGAGGCCAATGGTTTGTGCTGTGCAAACTGGGCTGCAGGCGAATGGGAGCACCTCAGAAGTGGCAATACAACGGACGTTTTCTCGACAAAGGAAAGAGAGAGAGGAAAGTGGACGGCTCTGTTGCATAGCTTGCTGTGCACTGAAGAGATCCAGCAGCATCTTTCAGTCCTACCTCTTTTTGTTTGGGAGCAGAGGCCAATGGTTTGTGCTGTGCAAACTGGGCTGCAGGCGAATGGGAGCACCTCAGAAGTGGCAATACAACGGACGTTTTCTCGACAAAGGAAAGAGAGAGAGGAAAGTGGACGGCTCTGTTGCATAGCTTGCTGTGCACTGAAGAGATCCAGCAGCATCTTTCAGTCCTACCTCTTTTTGTTTGGGAGCAGAGGCCAATGGTTTGTGCTGTGCAAACTGGGCTGCAGGCGAATGGGAGCACCTCAGAAGTGGCAATACAACGGACGTTTTCTCGACAAAGGAAAGAGAGAGAGGAAAGTGGACGGCTCTGTTGCATAGCTTGCTGTGCACTGAAGAGATCCAGCAGCATCTTTCAGTCCTACCTCTTTTTGTTTGGGAGCAGAGGCCAATGGTTTGTGCTGTGCAAACTGGGCTGCAGGCGAATGGGAGCACCTCAGAAGTGGCAATACAACGGACGTTTTCTCGACAAAGGAAAGAGAGAGAGGAAAGTGGACGGCTCTGTTGCATAGCTTGCTGTGCACTGAAGAGATCCAGCAGCATCTTTCAGTCCTACCTCTTTTTGTTTGGGAGCAGAGGCCAATGGTTTGTGCTGTGCAAACTGGGCTGCAGGCGAATGGGAGCACCTCAGAAGTGGCAATACAACGGACGTTTTCTCGACAAAGGAAAGAGAGAGAGGAAAGTGGACGGCTCTGTTGCATAGCTTGCTGTGCACTGAAGAGATCCAGCAGCATCTTTCAGTCCTACCTCTTTTTGTTTGGGAGCAGAGGCCAATGGTTTGTGCTGTGCAAACTGGGCTGCAGGCGAATGGGAGCACCTCAGAAGTGGCAATACAACGGACGTTTTCTCGACAAAGGAAAGAGAGAGAGGAAAGTGGACGGCTCTGTTGCATAGCTTGCTGTGCACTGAAGAGATCCAGCAGCATCTTTCAGTCCTGCCTCTTTTTGTTTGGGAGCAGAGGCCAATGGTTTATGCTTTGCAAACTGGGCTGCAGGCGAATGGGAGCACCTCAGAAGTGGCAATACAACGGACGTTTTCTCGACAAAGGAAAGAGAGAGAGGAAAGTGGACGGCTCTGTTGCATAGCTTGCTGTGCACTGAAGAGATCCAGCAGCATCTTTCAGTCCTACCTCTTTTTGTTTGGGAGCAGAGGCCAATGGTTTGTGCTGTGCAAACTGGGCTGCAGGCGAATGGGAGCACCTCAGAAGTGGCAATACAACGGACGTTTTCTCGACAAAGGAAAGAGAGAGAGGAAAGTGGACGGCTCTGTTGCATAGCTTGCTGTGCACTGAAGAGATCCAGCAGCATCTTTCAGTCCTACCTCTTTTTGTTTGGGAGCAGAGGCCAATGGTTTGTGCTGTGCAAACTGGGCTGCAGGCGAATGGGAGCACCTCAGAAGTGGCAATACAACGGACGTTTTCTCGACAAAGGAAAGAGAGAGAGGAAAGTGGACGGCTCTGTTGCATAGCTTGCTGTGCACTGAAGAGATCCAGCAGCATCTTTCAGTCCTACCTCTTTTTGTTTGGGAGCAGAGGCCAATGGTTTGTGCTGTGCAAACTGGGCTGCAGGCGAATGGGAGCACCTCAGAAGTGGCAATACAACGGACGTTTTCTCGACAAAGGAAAGAGAGAGAGGAAAGTGGACGGCTCTGTTGCATAGCTTGCTGTGCACTGAAGAGATCCAGCAGCATCTTTCAGTCCTACCTCTTTTTGTTTGGGAGCAGAGGCCAATGGTTTGTGCTGTGCAAACTGGGCTGCAGGCGAATGGGAGCACCTCAGAAGTGGCAATACAACGGACGTTTTCTCGACAAAGGAAAGAGAGAGAGGAAAGTGGACGGCTCTGTTGCATAGCTTGCTGTGCACTGAAGAGATCCAGCAGCATCTTTCAGTCCTACCTCTTTTTGTTTGGGAGCAGAGGCCAATGGTTTGTGCTGTGCAAACTGGGCTGCAGGCGAATGGGAGCACCTCAGAAGTGGCAATACAACGGACGTTTTCTCGACAAAGGAAAGAGAGAGAGGAAAGTGGACGGCTCTGTTGCATAGCTTGCTGTGCACTGAAGAGATCCAGCAGCATCTTTCAGTCCTACCTCTTTTTGTTTGGGAGCAGAGGCCAATGGTTTGTGCTGTGCAAACTGGGCTGCAGGCGAATGGGAGCACCTCAGAAGTGGCAATACAACGGACGTTTTCTCGACAAAGGAAAGAGAGAGAGGAAAGTGGACGGCTCTGTTGCATAGCTTGCTGTGCACTGAAGAGATCCAGCAGCATCTTTCAGTCCTACCTCTTTTTGTTTGGGAGCAGAGGCCAATGGTTTGTGCTGTGCAAACTGGGCTGCAGGCGAATGGGAGCACCTCAGAAGTGGCAATACAACGGACGTTTTCTCGACAAAGGAAAGAGAGAGAGGAAAGTGGACGGCTCTGTTGCATAGCTTGCTGTGCACTGAAGAGATCCAGCAGCATCTTTCAGTCCTACCTCTTTTTGTTTGGGAGCAGAGGCCAATGGTTTGTGCTGTGCAAACTGGGCTGCAGGCGAATGGGAGCACCTCAGAAGTGGCAATACAACGGACGTTTTCTCGACAAAGGAAAGAGAGAGAGGAAAGTGGACGGCTCTGTTGCATAGCTTGCTGTGCACTGAAGAGATCCAGCAGCATCTTTCAGTCCTACCTCTTTTTGTTTGGGAGCAGAGGCCAATGGTTTGTGCTGTGCAAACTGGGCTGCAGGCGAATGGGAGCACCTCAGAAGTGGCAATACAACGGACGTTTTCTCGACAAAGGAAAGAGAGAGAGGAAAGTGGACGGCTCTGTTGCATAGCTTGCTGTGCACTGAAGAGATCCAGCAGCATCTTTCAGTCCTACCTCTTTTTGTTTGGGAGCAGAGGCCAATGGTTTGTGCTGTGCAAACTGGGCTGCAGGCGAATGGGAGCACCTCAGAAGTGGCAATACAACGGACGTTTTCTCGACAAAGGAAAGAGAGAGAGGAAAGTGGACGGCTCTGTTGCATAGCTTGCTGTGCACTGAAGAGATCCAGCAGCATCTTTCAGTCCTACCTCTTTTTGTTTGGGAGCAGAGGCCAATGGTTTGTGCTGTGCAAACTGGGCTGCAGGCGAATGGGAGCACCTCAGAAGTGGCAATACAACGGACGTTTTCTCGACAAAGGAAAGAGAGAGAGGAAAGTGGACGGCTCTGTTGCATAGCTTGCTGTGCACTGAAGAGATCCAGCAGCATCTTTCAGTCCTACCTCTTTTTGTTTGGGAGCAGAGGCCAATGGTTTGTGCTGTGCAAACTGGGCTGCAGGCGAATGGGAGCACCTCAGAAGTGGCAATACAACGGACGTTTTCTCGACAAAGGAAAGAGAGAGAGGAAAGTGGACGGCTCTGTTGCATAGCTTGCTGTGCACTGAAGAGATCCAGCAGCATCTTTCAGTCCTACCTCTTTTTGTTTGGGAGCAGAGGCCAATGGTTTGTGCTGTGCAAACTGGGCTGCAGGCGAATGGGAGCACCTCAGAAGTGGCAATACAACGGACGTTTTCTCGACAAAGGAAAGAGAGAGAGGAAAGTGGACGGCTCTGTTGCATAGCTTGCTGTGCACTGAAGAGATCCAGCAGCATCTTTCAGTCCTACCTCTTTTTGTTTGGGAGCAGAGGCCAATGGTTTGTGCTGTGCAAACTGGGCTGCAGGCGAATGGGAGCACCTCAGAAGTGGCAATACAACGGACGTTTTCTCGACAAAGGAAAGAGAGAGAGGAAAGTGGACGGCTCTGTTGCATAGCTTGCTGTGCACTGAAGAGATCCAGCAGCATCTTTCAGTCCTACCTCTTTTTGTTTGGGAGCAGAGGCCAATGGTTTGTGCTGTGCAAACTGGGCTGCAGGCGAATGGGAGCACCTCAGAAGTGGCAATACAACGGACGTTTTCTCGACAAAGGAAAGAGAGAGAGGAAAGTGGACGGCTCTGTTGCATAGCTTGCTGTGCACTGAAGAGATCCAGCAGCATCTTTCAGTCCTACCTCTTTTTGTTTGGGAGCAGAGGCCAATGGTTTGTGCTGTGCAAACTGGGCTGCAGGCGAATGGGAGCACCTCAGAAGTGGCAATACAACGGACGTTTTCTCGACAAAGGAAAGAGAGAGAGGAAAGTGGACGGCTCTGTTGCATAGCTTGCTGTGCACTGAAGAGATCCAGCAGCATCTTTCAGTCCTACCTCTTTTTGTTTGGGAGCAGAGGCCAATGGTTTGTGCTGTGCAAACTGGGCTGCAGGCGAATGGGAGCACCTCAGAAGTGGCAATACAACGGACGTTTTCTCGACAAAGGAAAGAGAGAGAGGAAAGTGGACGGCTCTGTTGCATAGCTTGCTGTGCACTGAAGAGATCCAGCAGCATCTTTCAGTCCTACCTCTTTTTGTTTGGGAGCAGAGGCCAATGGTTTGTGCTGTGCAAACTGGGCTGCAGGCGAATGGGAGCACCTCAGAAGTGGCAATACAACGGACGTTTTCTCGACAAAGGAAAGAGAGAGAGGAAAGTGGACGGCTCTGTTGCATAGCTTGCTGTGCACTGAAGAGATCCAGCAGCATCTTTCAGTCCTACCTCTTTTTGTTTGGGAGCAGAGGCCAATGGTTTGTGCTGTGCAAACTGGGCTGCAGGCGAATGGGAGCACCTCAGAAGTGGCAATACAACGGACGTTTTCTCGACAAAGGAAAGAGAGAGAGGAAAGTGGACGGCTCTGTTGCATAGCTTGCTGTGCACTGAAGAGATCCAGCAGCATCTTTCAGTCCTACCTCTTTTTGTTTGGGAGCAGAGGCCAATGGTTTGTGCTGTGCAAACTGGGCTGCAGGCGAATGGGAGCACCTCAGAAGTGGCAATACAACGGACGTTTTCTCGACAAAGGAAAGAGAGAGAGGAAAGTGGACGGCTCTGTTGCATAGCTTGCTGTGCACTGAAGAGATCCAGCAGCATCTTTCAGTCCTACCTCTTTTTGTTTGGGAGCAGAGGCCAATGGTTTGTGCTGTGCAAACTGGGCTGCAGGCGAATGGGAGCACCTCAGAAGTGGCAATACAACGGACGTTTTCTCGACAAAGGAAAGAGAGAGAGGAAAGTGGACGGCTCTGTTGCATAGCTTGCTGTGCACTGAAGAGATCCAGCAGCATCTTTCAGTCCTACCTCTTTTTGTTTGGGAGCAGAGGCCAATGGTTTGTGCTGTGCAAACTGGGCTGCAGGCGAATGGGAGCACCTCAGAAGTGGCAATACAACGGACGTTTTCTCGACAAAGGAAAGAGAGAGAGGAAAGTGGACGGCTCTGTTGCATAGCTTGCTGTGCACTGAAGAGATCCAGCAGCATCTTTCAGTCCTACCTCTTTTTGTTTGGGAGCAGAGGCCAATGGTTTGTGCTGTGCAAACTGGGCTGCAGGCGAATGGGAGCACCTCAGAAGTGGCAATACAACGGACGTTTTCTCGACAAAGGAAAGAGAGAGAGGAAAGTGGACGGCTCTGTTGCATAGCTTGCTGTGCACTGAAGAGATCCAGCAGCATCTTTCAGTCCTACCTCTTTTTGTTTGGGAGCAGAGGCCAATGGTTTGTGCTGTGCAAACTGGGCTGCAGGCGAATGGGAGCACCTCAGAAGTGGCAATACAACGGACGTTTTCTCGACAAAGGAAAGAGAGAGAGGAAAGTGGACGGCTCTGTTGCATAGCTTGCTGTGCACTGAAGAGATCCAGCAGCATCTTTCAGTCCTACCTCTTTTTGTTTGGGAGCAGAGGCCAATGGTTTGTGCTGTGCAAACTGGGCTGCAGGCGAATGGGAGCACCTCAGAAGTGGCAATACAACGGACGTTTTCTCGACAAAGGAAAGAGAGAGAGGAAAGTGGACGGCTCTGTTGCATAGCTTGCTGTGCACTGAAGAGATCCAGCAGCATCTTTCAGTCCTACCTCTTTTTGTTTGGGAGCAGAGGCCAATGGTTTGTGCTGTGCAAACTGGGCTGCAGGCGAATGGGAGCACCTCAGAAGTGGCAATACAACGGACGTTTTCTCGACAAAGGAAAGAGAGAGAGGAAAGTGGACGGCTCTGTTGCATAGCTTGCTGTGCACTGAAGAGATCCAGCAGCATCTTTCAGTCCTACCTCTTTTTGTTTGGGAGCAGAGGCCAATGGTTTGTGCTGTGCAAACTGGGCTGCAGGCGAATGGGAGCACCTCAGAAGTGGCAATACAACGGACGTTTTCTCGACAAAGGAAAGAGAGAGAGGAAAGTGGACGGCTCTGTTGCATAGCTTGCTGTGCACTGAAGAGATCCAGCAGCATCTTTCAGTCCTACCTCTTTTTGTTTGGGAGCAGAGGCCAATGGTTTGTGCTGTGCAAACTGGGCTGCAGGCGAATGGGAGCACCTCAGAAGTGGCAATACAACGGACGTTTTCTCGACAAAGGAAAGAGAGAGAGGAAAGTGGACGGCTCTGTTGCATAGCTTGCTGTGCACTGAAGAGATCCAGCAGCATCTTTCAGTCCTACCTCTTTTTGTTTGGGAGCAGAGGCCAATGGTTTGTGCTGTGCAAACTGGGCTGCAGGCGAATGGGAGCACCTCAGAAGTGGCAATACAACGGACGTTTTCTCGACAAAGGAAAGAGAGAGAGGAAAGTGGACGGCTCTGTTGCATAGCTTGCTGTGCACTGAAGAGATCCAGCAGCATCTTTCAGTCCTACCTCTTTTTGTTTGGGAGCAGAGGCCAATGGTTTGTGCTGTGCAAACTGGGCTGCAGGCGAATGGGAGCACCTCAGAAGTGGCAATACAACGGACGTTTTCTCGACAAAGGAAAGAGAGAGAGGAAAGTGGACGGCTCTGTTGCATAGCTTGCTGTGCACTGAAGAGATCCAGCAGCATCTTTCAGTCCTACCTCTTTTTGTTTGGGAGCAGAGGCCAATGGTTTGTGCTGTGCAAACTGGGCTGCAGGCGAATGGGAGCACCTCAGAAGTGGCAATACAACGGACGTTTTCTCGACAAAGGAAAGAGAGAGAGGAAAGTGGACGGCTCTGTTGCATAGCTTGCTGTGCACTGAAGAGATCCAGCAGCATCTTTCAGTCCTACCTCTTTTTGTTTGGGAGCAGAGGCCAATGGTTTGTGCTGTGCAAACTGGGCTGCAGGCGAATGGGAGCACCTCAGAAGTGGCAATACAACGGACGTTTTCTCGACAAAGGAAAGAGAGAGAGGAAAGTGGACGGCTCTGTTGCATAGCTTGCTGTGCACTGAAGAGATCCAGCAGCATCTTTCAGTCCTACCTCTTTTTGTTTGGGAGCAGAGGCCAATGGTTTGTGCTGTGCAAACTGGGCTGCAGGCGAATGGGAGCACCTCAGAAGTGGCAATACAACGGACGTTTTCTCGACAAAGGAAAGAGAGAGAGGAAAGTGGACGGCTCTGTTGCATAGCTTGCTGTGCACTGAAGAGATCCAGCAGCATCTTTCAGTCCTACCTCTTTTTGTTTGGGAGCAGAGGCCAATGGTTTGTGCTGTGCAAACTGGGCTGCAGGCGAATGGGAGCACCTCAGAAGTGGCAATACAACGGACGTTTTCTCGACAAAGGAAAGAGAGAGAGGAAAGTGGACGGCTCTGTTGCATAGCTTGCTGTGCACTGAAGAGATCCAGCAGCATCTTTCAGTCCTACCTCTTTTTGTTTGGGAGCAGAGGCCAATGGTTTGTGCTGTGCAAACTGGGCTGCAGGCGAATGGGAGCACCTCAGAAGTGGCAATACAACGGACGTTTTCTCGACAAAGGAAAGAGAGAGAGGAAAGTGGACGGCTCTGTTGCATAGCTTGCTGTGCACTGAAGAGATCCAGCAGCATCTTTCAGTCCTACCTCTTTTTGTTTGGGAGCAGAGGCCAATGGTTTGTGCTGTGCAAACTGGGCTGCAGGCGAATGGGAGCACCTCAGAAGTGGCAATACAACGGACGTTTTCTCGACAAAGGAAAGAGAGAGAGGAAAGTGGACGGCTCTGTTGCATAGCTTGCTGTGCACTGAAGAGATCCAGCAGCATCTTTCAGTCCTACCTCTTTTTGTTTGGGAGCAGAGGCCAATGGTTTGTGCTGTGCAAACTGGGCTGCAGGCGAATGGGAGCACCTCAGAAGTGGCAATACAACGGACGTTTTCTCGACAAAGGAAAGAGAGAGAGGAAAGTGGACGGCTCTGTTGCATAGCTTGCTGTGCACTGAAGAGATCCAGCAGCATCTTTCAGTCCTACCTCTTTTTGTTTGGGAGCAGAGGCCAATGGTTTGTGCTGTGCAAACTGGGCTGCAGGCGAATGGGAGCACCTCAGAAGTGGCAATACAACGGACGTTTTCTCGACAAAGGAAAGAGAGAGAGGAAAGTGGACGGCTCTGTTGCATAGCTTGCTGTGCACTGAAGAGATCCAGCAGCATCTTTCAGTCCTACCTCTTTTTGTTTGGGAGCAGAGGCCAATGGTTTGTGCTGTGCAAACTGGGCTGCAGGCGAATGGGAGCACCTCAGAAGTGGCAATACAACGGACGTTTTCTCGACAAAGGAAAGAGAGAGAGGAAAGTGGACGGCTCTGTTGCATAGCTTGCTGTGCACTGAAGAGATCCAGCAGCATCTTTCAGTCCTACCTCTTTTTGTTTGGGAGCAGAGGCCAATGGTTTGTGCTGTGCAAACTGGGCTGCAGGCGAATGGGAGCACCTCAGAAGTGGCAATACAACGGACGTTTTCTCGACAAAGGAAAGAGAGAGAGGAAAGTGGACGGCTCTGTTGCATAGCTTGCTGTGCACTGAAGAGATCCAGCAGCATCTTTCAGTCCTACCTCTTTTTGTTTGGGAGCAGAGGCCAATGGTTTGTGCTGTGCAAACTGGGCTGCAGGCGAATGGGAGCACCTCAGAAGTGGCAATACAACGGACGTTTTCTCGACAAAGGAAAGAGAGAGAGGAAAGTGGACGGCTCTGTTGCATAGCTTGCTGTGCACTGAAGAGATCCAGCAGCATCTTTCAGTCCTACCTCTTTTTGTTTGGGAGCAGAGGCCAATGGTTTGTGCTGTGCAAACTGGGCTGCAGGCGAATGGGAGCACCTCAGAAGTGGCAATACAACGGACGTTTTCTCGACAAAGGAAAGAGAGAGAGGAAAGTGGACGGCTCTGTTGCATAGCTTGCTGTGCACTGAAGAGATCCAGCAGCATCTTTCAGTCCTACCTCTTTTTGTTTGGGAGCAGAGGCCAATGGTTTGTGCTGTGCAAACTGGGCTGCAGGCGAATGGGAGCACCTCAGAAGTGGCAATACAACGGACGTTTTCTCGACAAAGGAAAGAGAGAGAGGAAAGTGGACGGCTCTGTTGCATAGCTTGCTGTGCACTGAAGAGATCCAGCAGCATCTTTCAGTCCTACCTCTTTTTGTTTGGGAGCAGAGGCCAATGGTTTGTGCTGTGCAAACTGGGCTGCAGGCGAATGGGAGCACCTCAGAAGTGGCAATACAACGGACGTTTTCTCGACAAAGGAAAGAGAGAGAGGAAAGTGGACGGCTCTGTTGCATAGCTTGCTGTGCACTGAAGAGATCCAGCAGCATCTTTCAGTCCTACCTCTTTTTGTTTGGGAGCAGAGGCCAATGGTTTGTGCTGTGCAAACTGGGCTGCAGGCGAATGGGAGCACCTCAGAAGTGGCAATACAACGGACGTTTTCTCGACAAAGGAAAGAGAGAGAGGAAAGTGGACGGCTCTGTTGCATAGCTTGCTGTGCACTGAAGAGATCCAGCAGCATCTTTCAGTCCTACCTCTTTTTGTTTGGGAGCAGAGGCCAATGGTTTGTGCTGTGCAAACTGGGCTGCAGGCGAATGGGAGCACCTCAGAAGTGGCAATACAACGGACGTTTTCTCGACAAAGGAAAGAGAGAGAGGAAAGTGGACGGCTCTGTTGCATAGCTTGCTGTGCACTGAAGAGATCCAGCAGCATCTTTCAGTCCTACCTCTTTTTGTTTGGGAGCAGAGGCCAATGGTTTGTGCTGTGCAAACTGGGCTGCAGGCGAATGGGAGCACCTCAGAAGTGGCAATACAACGGACGTTTTCTCGACAAAGGAAAGAGAGAGAGGAAAGTGGACGGCTCTGTTGCATAGCTTGCTGTGCACTGAAGAGATCCAGCAGCATCTTTCAGTCCTACCTCTTTTTGTTTGGGAGCAGAGGCCAATGGTTTGTGCTGTGCAAACTGGGCTGCAGGCGAATGGGAGCACCTCAGAAGTGGCAATACAACGGACGTTTTCTCGACAAAGGAAAGAGAGAGAGGAAAGTGGACGGCTCTGTTGCATAGCTTGCTGTGCACTGAAGAGATCCAGCAGCATCTTTCAGTCCTACCTCTTTTTGTTTGGGAGCAGAGGCCAATGGTTTGTGCTGTGCAAACTGGGCTGCAGGCGAATGGGAGCACCTCAGAAGTGGCAATACAACGGACGTTTTCTCGACAAAGGAAAGAGAGAGAGGAAAGTGGACGGCTCTGTTGCATAGCTTGCTGTGCACTGAAGAGATCCAGCAGCATCTTTCAGTCCTACCTCTTTTTGTTTGGGAGCAGAGGCCAATGGTTTGTGCTGTGCAAACTGGGCTGCAGGCGAATGGGAGCACCTCAGAAGTGGCAATACAACGGACGTTTTCTCGACAAAGGAAAGAGAGAGAGGAAAGTGGACGGCTCTGTTGCATAGCTTGCTGTGCACTGAAGAGATCCAGCAGCATCTTTCAGTCCTACCTCTTTTTGTTTGGGAGCAGAGGCCAATGGTTTGTGCTGTGCAAACTGGGCTGCAGGCGAATGGGAGCACCTCAGAAGTGGCAATACAACGGACGTTTTCTCGACAAAGGAAAGAGAGAGAGGAAAGTGGACGGCTCTGTTGCATAGCTTGCTGTGCACTGAAGAGATCCAGCAGCATCTTTCAGTCCTACCTCTTTTTGTTTGGGAGCAGAGGCCAATGGTTTGTGCTGTGCAAACTGGGCTGCAGGCGAATGGGAGCACCTCAGAAGTGGCAATACAACGGACGTTTTCTCGACAAAGGAAAGAGAGAGAGGAAAGTGGACGGCTCTGTTGCATAGCTTGCTGTGCACTGAAGAGATCCAGCAGCATCTTTCAGTCCTACCTCTTTTTGTTTGGGAGCAGAGGCCAATGGTTTGTGCTGTGCAAACTGGGCTGCAGGCGAATGGGAGCACCTCAGAAGTGGCAATACAACGGACGTTTTCTCGACAAAGGAAAGAGAGAGAGGAAAGTGGACGGCTCTGTTGCATAGCTTGCTGTGCACTGAAGAGATCCAGCAGCATCTTTCAGTCCTACCTCTTTTTGTTTGGGAGCAGAGGCCAATGGTTTGTGCTGTGCAAACTGGGCTGCAGGCGAATGGGAGCACCTCAGAAGTGGCAATACAACGGACGTTTTCTCGACAAAGGAAAGAGAGAGAGGAAAGTGGACGGCTCTGTTGCATAGCTTGCTGTGCACTGAAGAGATCCAGCAGCATCTTTCAGTCCTACCTCTTTTTGTTTGGGAGCAGAGGCCAATGGTTTGTGCTGTGCAAACTGGGCTGCAGGCGAATGGGAGCACCTCAGAAGTGGCAATACAACGGACGTTTTCTCGACAAAGGAAAGAGAGAGAGGAAAGTGGACGGCTCTGTTGCATAGCTTGCTGTGCACTGAAGAGATCCAGCAGCATCTTTCAGTCCTACCTCTTTTTGTTTGGGAGCAGAGGCCAATGGTTTGTGCTGTGCAAACTGGGCTGCAGGCGAATGGGAGCACCTCAGAAGTGGCAATACAACGGACGTTTTCTCGACAAAGGAAAGAGAGAGAGGAAAGTGGACGGCTCTGTTGCATAGCTTGCTGTGCACTGAAGAGATCCAGCAGCATCTTTCAGTCCTACCTCTTTTTGTTTGGGAGCAGAGGCCAATGGTTTGTGCTGTGCAAACTGGGCTGCAGGCGAATGGGAGCACCTCAGAAGTGGCAATACAACGGACGTTTTCTCGACAAAGGAAAGAGAGAGAGGAAAGTGGACGGCTCTGTTGCATAGCTTGCTGTGCACTGAAGAGATCCAGCAGCGATCTTTCAGTCCTACCTCTTTTTGTTTGGGAGCAGAGGCCAATGGTTTGTGCTGTGCAAACTGGGCTGCAGGCGAATGGGAGCACCTCAGAAGTGGCAATACAACGGACGTTTTCTCGACAAAGGAAAGAGAGAGAGGAAAGTGGACGGCTCTGTTGCATAGCTTGCTGTGCACTGAAGAGATCCAGCAGCATCTTTCAGTCCTACCTCTTTTTGTTTGGGAGCAGAGGCCAATGGTTTGTGCTGTGCAAACTGGGCTGCAGGCGAATGGGAGCACCTCAGAAGTGGCAATACAACGGACGTTTTCTCGACAAAGGAAAGAGAGAGAGGAAAGTGGACGGCTCTGTTGCATAGCTTGCTGTGCACTGAAGAGATCCAGCAGCATCTTTCAGTCCTACCTCTTTTTGTTTGGGAGCAGAGGCCAATGGTTTGTGCTGTGCAAACTGGGCTGCAGGCGAATGGGAGCACCTCAGAAGTGGCAATACAACGGACGTTTTCTCGACAAAGGAAAGAGAGAGAGGAAAGTGGACGGCTCTGTTGCATAGCTTGCTGTGCACTGAAGAGATCCAGCAGCATCTTTCAGTCCTACCTCTTTTTGTTTGGGAGCAGAGGCCAATGGTTTGTGCTGTGCAAACTGGGCTGCAGGCGAATGGGAGCACCTCAGAAGTGGCAATACAACGGACGTTTTCTCGACAAAGGAAAGAGAGAGAGGAAAGTGGACGGCTCTGTTGCATAGCTTGCTGTGCACTGAAGAGATCCAGCAGCATCTTTCAGTCCTACCTCTTTTTGTTTGGGAGCAGAGGCCAATGGTTTGTGCTGTGCAAACTGGGCTGCAGGCGAATGGGAGCACCTCAGAAGTGGCAATACAACGGACGTTTTCTCGACAAAGGAAAGAGAGAGAGGAAAGTGGACGGCTCTGTTGCATAGCTTGCTGTGCACTGAAGAGATCCAGCAGCATCTTTCAGTCCTACCTCTTTTTGTTTGGGAGCAGAGGCCAATGGTTTGTGCTGTGCAAACTGGGCTGCAGGCGAATGGGAGCACCTCAGAAGTGGCAATACAACGGACGTTTTCTCGACAAAGGAAAGAGAGAGAGGAAAGTGGACGGCTCTGTTGCATAGCTTGCTGTGCACTGAAGAGATCCAGCAGCATCTTTCAGTCCTACCTCTTTTTGTTTGGGAGCAGAGGCCAATGGTTTGTGCTGTGCAAACTGGGCTGCAGGCGAATGGGAGCACCTCAGAAGTGGCAATACAACGGACGTTTTCTCGACAAAGGAAAGAGAGAGAGGAAAGTGGACGGCTCTGTTGCATAGCTTGCTGTGCACTGAAGAGATCCAGCAGCATCTTTCAGTCCTACCTCTTTTTGTTTGGGAGCAGAGGCCAATGGTTTGTGCTGTGCAAACTGGGCTGCAGGCGAATGGGAGCACCTCAGAAGTGGCAATACAACGGACGTTTTCTCGACAAAGGAAAGAGAGAGAGGAAAGTGGACGGCTCTGTTGCATAGCTTGCTGTGCACTGAAGAGATCCAGCAGCATCTTTCAGTCCTACCTCTTTTTGTTTGGGAGCAGAGGCCAATGGTTTGTGCTGTGCAAACTGGGCTGCAGGCGAATGGGAGCACCTCAGAAGTGGCAATACAACGGACGTTTTCTCGACAAAGGAAAGAGAGAGAGGAAAGTGGACGGCTCTGTTGCATAGCTTGCTGTGCACTGAAGAGATCCAGCAGCATCTTTCAGTCCTACCTCTTTTTGTTTGGGAGCAGAGGCCAATGGTTTGTGCTGTGCAAACTGGGCTGCAGGCGAATGGGAGCACCTCAGAAGTGGCAATACAACGGACGTTTTCTCGACAAAGGAAAGAGAGAGAGGAAAGTGGACGGCTCTGTTGCATAGCTTGCTGTGCACTGAAGAGATCCAGCAGCATCTTTCAGTCCTACCTCTTTTTGTTTGGGAGCAGAGGCCAATGGTTTGTGCTGTGCAAACTGGGCTGCAGGCGAATGGGAGCACCTCAGAAGTGGCAATACAACGGACGTTTTCTCGACAAAGGAAAGAGAGAGAGGAAAGTGGACGGCTCTGTTGCATAGCTTGCTGTGCACTGAAGAGATCCAGCAGCATCTTTCAGTCCTACCTCTTTTTGTTTGGGAGCAGAGGCCAATGGTTTGTGCTGTGCAAACTGGGCTGCAGGCGAATGGGAGCACCTCAGAAGTGGCAATACAACGGACGTTTTCTCGACAAAGGAAAGAGAGAGAGGAAAGTGGACGGCTCTGTTGCATAGCTTGCTGTGCACTGAAGAGATCCAGCAGCATCTTTCAGTCCTACCTCTTTTTGTTTGGGAGCAGAGGCCAATGGTTTGTGCTGTGCAAACTGGGCTGCAGGCGAATGGGAGCACCTCAGAAGTGGCAATACAACGGACGTTTTCTCGACAAAGGAAAGAGAGAGAGGAAAGTGGACGGCTCTGTTGCATAGCTTGCTGTGCACTGAAGAGATCCAGCAGCATCTTTCAGTCCTACCTCTTTTTGTTTGGGAGCAGAGGCCAATGGTTTGTGCTGTGCAAACTGGGCTGCAGGCGAATGGGAGCACCTCAGAAGTGGCAATACAACGGACGTTTTCTCGACAAAGGAAAGAGAGAGAGGAAAGTGGACGGCTCTGTTGCATAGCTTGCTGTGCACTGAAGAGATCCAGCAGCATCTTTCAGTCCTACCTCTTTTTGTTTGGGAGCAGAGGCCAATGGTTTGTGCTGTGCAAACTGGGCTGCAGGCGAATGGGAGCACCTCAGAAGTGGCAATACAACGGACGTTTTCTCGACAAAGGAAAGAGAGAGAGGAAAGTGGACGGCTCTGTTGCATAGCTTGCTGTGCACTGAAGAGATCCAGCAGCATCTTTCAGTCCTACCTCTTTTTGTTTGGGAGCAGAGGCCAATGGTTTGTGCTGTGCAAACTGGGCTGCAGGCGAATGGGAGCACCTCAGAAGTGGCAATACAACGGACGTTTTCTCGACAAAGGAAAGAGAGAGAGGAAAGTGGACGGCTCTGTTGCATAGCTTGCTGTGCACTGAAGAGATCCAGCAGCATCTTTCAGTCCTACCTCTTTTTGTTTGGGAGCAGAGGCCAATGGTTTGTGCTGTGCAAACTGGGCTGCAGGCGAATGGGAGCACCTCAGAAGTGGCAATACAACGGACGTTTTCTCGACAAAGGAAAGAGAGAGAGGAAAGTGGACGGCTCTGTTGCATAGCTTGCTGTGCACTGAAGAGATCCAGCAGCATCTTTCAGTCCTACCTCTTTTTGTTTGGGAGCAGAGGCCAATGGTTTGTGCTGTGCAAACTGGGCTGCAGGCGAATGGGAGCACCTCAGAAGTGGCAATACAACGGACGTTTTCTCGACAAAGGAAAGAGAGAGAGGAAAGTGGACGGCTCTGTTGCATAGCTTGCTGTGCACTGAAGAGATCCAGCAGCATCTTTCAGTCCTACCTCTTTTTGTTTGGGAGCAGAGGCCAATGGTTTGTGCTGTGCAAACTGGGCTGCAGGCGAATGGGAGCACCTCAGAAGTGGCAATACAACGGACGTTTTCTCGACAAAGGAAAGAGAGAGAGGAAAGTGGACGGCTCTGTTGCATAGCTTGCTGTGCACTGAAGAGATCCAGCAGCATCTTTCAGTCCTACCTCTTTTTGTTTGGGAGCAGAGGCCAATGGTTTGTGCTGTGCAAACTGGGCTGCAGGCGAATGGGAGCACCTCAGAAGTGGCAATACAACGGACGTTTTCTCGACAAAGGAAAGAGAGAGAGGAAAGTGGACGGCTCTGTTGCATAGCTTGCTGTGCACTGAAGAGATCCAGCAGCATCTTTCAGTCCTACCTCTTTTTGTTTGGGAGCAGAGGCCAATGGTTTGTGCTGTGCAAACTGGGCTGCAGGCGAATGGGAGCACCTCAGAAGTGGCAATACAACGGACGTTTTCTCGACAAAGGAAAGAGAGAGAGGAAAGTGGACGGCTCTGTTGCATAGCTTGCTGTGCACTGAAGAGATCCAGCAGCATCTTTCAGTCCTACCTCTTTTTGTTTGGGAGCAGAGGCCAATGGTTTGTGCTGTGCAAACTGGGCTGCAGGCGAATGGGAGCACCTCAGAAGTGGCAATACAACGGACGTTTTCTCGACAAAGGAAAGAGAGAGAGGAAAGTGGACGGCTCTGTTGCATAGCTTGCTGTGCACTGAAGAGATCCAGCAGCATCTTTCAGTCCTACCTCTTTTTGTTTGGGAGCAGAGGCCAATGGTTTGTGCTGTGCAAACTGGGCTGCAGGCGAATGGGAGCACCTCAGAAGTGGCAATACAACGGACGTTTTCTCGACAAAGGAAAGAGAGAGAGGAAAGTGGACGGCTCTGTTGCATAGCTTGCTGTGCACTGAAGAGATCCAGCAGCATCTTTCAGTCCTACCTCTTTTTGTTTGGGAGCAGAGGCCAATGGTTTGTGCTGTGCAAACTGGGCTGCAGGCGAATGGGAGCACCTCAGAAGTGGCAATACAACGGACGTTTTCTCGACAAAGGAAAGAGAGAGAGGAAAGTGGACGGCTCTGTTGCATAGCTTGCTGTGCACTGAAGAGATCCAGCAGCATCTTTCAGTCCTACCTCTTTTTGTTTGGGAGCAGAGGCCAATGGTTTGTGCTGTGCAAACTGGGCTGCAGGCGAATGGGAGCACCTCAGAAGTGGCAATACAACGGACGTTTTCTCGACAAAGGAAAGAGAGAGAGGAAAGTGGACGGCTCTGTTGCATAGCTTGCTGTGCACTGAAGAGATCCAGCAGCATCTTTCAGTCCTACCTCTTTTTGTTTGGGAGCAGAGGCCAATGGTTTGTGCTGTGCAAACTGGGCTGCAGGCGAATGGGAGCACCTCAGAAGTGGCAATACAACGGACGTTTTCTCGACAAAGGAAAGAGAGAGAGGAAAGTGGACGGCTCTGTTGCATAGCTTGCTGTGCACTGAAGAGATCCAGCAGCATCTTTCAGTCCTACCTCTTTTTGTTTGGGAGCAGAGGCCAATGGTTTGTGCTGTGCAAACTGGGCTGCAGGCGAATGGGAGCACCTCAGAAGTGGCAATACAACGGACGTTTTCTCGACAAAGGAAAGAGAGAGAGGAAAGTGGACGGCTCTGTTGCATAGCTTGCTGTGCACTGAAGAGATCCAGCAGCATCTTTCAGTCCTACCTCTTTTTGTTTGGGAGCAGAGGCCAATGGTTTGTGCTGTGCAAACTGGGCTGCAGGCGAATGGGAGCACCTCAGAAGTGGCAATACAACGGACGTTTTCTCGACAAAGGAAAGAGAGAGAGGAAAGTGGACGGCTCTGTTGCATAGCTTGCTGTGCACTGAAGAGATCCAGCAGCATCTTTCAGTCCTACCTCTTTTTGTTTGGGAGCAGAGGCCAATGGTTTGTGCTGTGCAAACTGGGCTGCAGGCGAATGGGAGCACCTCAGAAGTGGCAATACAACGGACGTTTTCTCGACAAAGGAAAGAGAGAGAGGAAAGTGGACGGCTCTGTTGCATAGCTTGCTGTGCACTGAAGAGATCCAGCAGCATCTTTCAGTCCTACCTCTTTTTGTTTGGGAGCAGAGGCCAATGGTTTGTGCTGTGCAAACTGGGCTGCAGGCGAATGGGAGCACCTCAGAAGTGGCAATACAACGGACGTTTTCTCGACAAAGGAAAGAGAGAGAGGAAAGTGGACGGCTCTGTTGCATAGCTTGCTGTGCACTGAAGAGATCCAGCAGCATCTTTCAGTCCTACCTCTTTTTGTTTGGGAGCAGAGGCCAATGGTTTGTGCTGTGCAAACTGGGCTGCAGGCGAATGGGAGCACCTCAGAAGTGGCAATACAACGGACGTTTTCTCGACAAAGGAAAGAGAGAGAGGAAAGTGGACGGCTCTGTTGCATAGCTTGCTGTGCACTGAAGAGATCCAGCAGCATCTTTCAGTCCTACCTCTTTTTGTTTGGGAGCAGAGGCCAATGGTTTGTGCTGTGCAAACTGGGCTGCAGGCGAATGGGAGCACCTCAGAAGTGGCAATACAACGGACGTTTTCTCGACAAAGGAAAGAGAGAGAGGAAAGTGGACGGCTCTGTTGCATAGCTTGCTGTGCACTGAAGAGATCCAGCAGCATCTTTCAGTCCTACCTCTTTTTGTTTGGGAGCAGAGGCCAATGGTTTGTGCTGTGCAAACTGGGCTGCAGGCGAATGGGAGCACCTCAGAAGTGGCAATACAACGGACGTTTTCTCGACAAAGGAAAGAGAGAGAGGAAAGTGGACGGCTCTGTTGCATAGCTTGCTGTGCACTGAAGAGATCCAGCAGCATCTTTCAGTCCTACCTCTTTTTGTTTGGGAGCAGAGGCCAATGGTTTGTGCTGTGCAAACTGGGCTGCAGGCGAATGGGAGCACCTCAGAAGTGGCAATACAACGGACGTTTTCTCGACAAAGGAAAGAGAGAGAGGAAAGTGGACGGCTCTGTTGCATAGCTTGCTGTGCACTGAAGAGATCCAGCAGCATCTTTCAGTCCTACCTCTTTTTGTTTGGGAGCAGAGGCCAATGGTTTGTGCTGTGCAAACTGGGCTGCAGGCGAATGGGAGCACCTCAGAAGTGGCAATACAACGGACGTTTTCTCGACAAAGGAAAGAGAGAGAGGAAAGTGGACGGCTCTGTTGCATAGCTTGCTGTGCACTGAAGAGATCCAGCAGCATCTTTCAGTCCTACCTCTTTTTGTTTGGGAGCAGAGGCCAATGGTTTGTGCTGTGCAAACTGGGCTGCAGGCGAATGGGAGCACCTCAGAAGTGGCAATACAACGGACGTTTTCTCGACAAAGGAAAGAGAGAGAGGAAAGTGGACGGCTCTGTTGCATAGCTTGCTGTGCACTGAAGAGATCCAGCAGCATCTTTCAGTCCTACCTCTTTTTGTTTGGGAGCAGAGGCCAATGGTTTGTGCTGTGCAAACTGGGCTGCAGGCGAATGGGAGCACCTCAGAAGTGGCAATACAACGGACGTTTTCTCGACAAAGGAAAGAGAGAGAGGAAAGTGGACGGCTCTGTTGCATAGCTTGCTGTGCACTGAAGAGATCCAGCAGCATCTTTCAGTCCTACCTCTTTTTGTTTGGGAGCAGAGGCCAATGGTTTGTGCTGTGCAAACTGGGCTGCAGGCGAATGGGAGCACCTCAGAAGTGGCAATACAACGGACGTTTTCTCGACAAAGGAAAGAGAGAGAGGAAAGTGGACGGCTCTGTTGCATAGCTTGCTGTGCACTGAAGAGATCCAGCAGCATCTTTCAGTCCTACCTCTTTTTGTTTGGGAGCAGAGGCCAATGGTTTGTGCTGTGCAAACTGGGCTGCAGGCGAATGGGAGCACCTCAGAAGTGGCAATACAACGGACGTTTTCTCGACAAAGGAAAGAGAGAGAGGAAAGTGGACGGCTCTGTTGCATAGCTTGCTGTGCACTGAAGAGATCCAGCAGCATCTTTCAGTCCTACCTCTTTTTGTTTGGGAGCAGAGGCCAATGGTTTGTGCTGTGCAAACTGGGCTGCAGGCGAATGGGAGCACCTCAGAAGTGGCTATACAACGGACGTTTTCTCGACAAAGGAAAGAGAGAGAGGAAAGTGGACGGCTCTGTTGCATAGCTTGCTGTGCACTGAAGAGATCCAGCAGCATCTTTCAGTCCTACCTCTTTTTGTTTGGGAGCAGAGGCCAATGGTTTGTGCTGTGCAAACTGGGCTGCAGGCGAATGGGAGCACCTCAGAAGTGGCAATACAACGGACGTTTTCTCGACAAAGGAAAGAGAGAGAGGAAAGTGGACGGCTCTGTTGCATAGCTTGCTGTGCACTGAAGAGATCCAGCAGCATCTTTCAGTCCTACCTCTTTTTGTTTGGGAGCAGAGGCCAATGGTTTGTGCTGTGCAAACTGGGCTGCAGGCGAATGGGAGCACCTCAGAAGTGGCAATACAACGGACGTTTTCTCGACAAAGGAAAGAGAGAGAGGAAAGTGGACGGCTCTGTTGCATAGCTTGCTGTGCACTGAAGAGATCCAGCAGCATCTTTCAGTCCTACCTCTTTTTGTTTGGGAGCAGAGGCCAATGGTTTGTGCTGTGCAAACTGGGCTGCAGGCGAATGGGAGCACCTCAGAAGTGGCAATACAACGGACGTTTTCTCGACAAAGGAAAGAGAGAGAGGAAAGTGGACGGCTCTGTTGCATAGCTTGCTGTGCACTGAAGAGATCCAGCAGCATCTTTCAGTCCTACCTCTTTTTGTTTGGGAGCAGAGGCCAATGGTTTGTGCTGTGCAAACTGGGCTGCAGGCGAATGGGAGCACCTCAGAAGTGGCAATACAACGGACGTTTTCTCGACAAAGGAAAGAGAGAGAGGAAAGTGGACGGCTCTGTTGCATAGCTTGCTGTGCACTGAAGAGATCCAGCAGCATCTTTCAGTCCTACCTCTTTTTGTTTGGGAGCAGAGGCCAATGGTTTGTGCTGTGCAAACTGGGCTGCAGGCGAATGGGAGCACCTCAGAAGTGGCAATACAACGGACGTTTTCTCGACAAAGGAAAGAGAGAGAGGAAAGTGGACGGCTCTGTTGCATAGCTTGCTGTGCACTGAAGAGATCCAGCAGCATCTTTCAGTCCTACCTCTTTTTGTTTGGGAGCAGAGGCCAATGGTTTGTGCTGTGCAAACTGGGCTGCAGGCGAATGGGAGCACCTCAGAAGTGGCAATACAACGGACGTTTTCTCGACAAAGGAAAGAGAGAGAGGAAAGTGGACGGCTCTGTTGCATAGCTTGCTGTGCACTGAAGAGATCCAGCAGCATCTTTCAGTCCTACCTCTTTTTGTTTGGGAGCAGAGGCCAATGGTTTGTGCTGTGCAAACTGGGCTGCAGGCGAATGGGAGCACCTCAGAAGTGGCAATACAACGGACGTTTTCTCGACAAAGGAAAGAGAGAGAGGAAAGTGGACGGCTCTGTTGCATAGCTTGCTGTGCACTGAAGAGATCCAGCAGCATCTTTCAGTCCTACCTCTTTTTGTTTGGGAGCAGAGGCCAATGGTTTGTGCTGTGCAAACTGGGCTGCAGGCGAATGGGAGCACCTCAGAAGTGGCAATACAACGGACGTTTTCTCGACAAAGGAAAGAGAGAGAGGAAAGTGGACGGCTCTGTTGCATAGCTTGCTGTGCACTGAAGAGATCCAGCAGCATCTTTCAGTCCTACCTCTTTTTGTTTGGGAGCAGAGGCCAATGGTTTGTGCTGTGCAAACTGGGCTGCAGGCGAATGGGAGCACCTCAGAAGTGGCAATACAACGGACGTTTTCTCGACAAAGGAAAGAGAGAGAGGAAAGTGGACGGCTCTGTTGCATAGCTTGCTGTGCACTGAAGAGATCCAGCAGCATCTTTCAGTCCTACCTCTTTTTGTTTGGGAGCAGAGGCCAATGGTTTGTGCTGTGCAAACTGGGCTGCAGGCGAATGGGAGCACCTCAGAAGTGGCAATACAACGGACGTTTTCTCGACAAAGGAAAGAGAGAGAGGAAAGTGGACGGCTCTGTTGCATAGCTTGCTGTGCACTGAAGAGATCCAGCAGCATCTTTCAGTCCTACCTCTTTTTGTTTGGGAGCAGAGGCCAATGGTTTGTGCTGTGCAAACTGGGCTGCAGGCGAATGGGAGCACCTCAGAAGTGGCAATACAACGGACGTTTTCTCGACAAAGGAAAGAGAGAGAGGAAAGTGGACGGCTCTGTTGCATAGCTTGCTGTGCACTGAAGAGATCCAGCAGCATCTTTCAGTCCTACCTCTTTTTGTTTGGGAGCAGAGGCCAATGGTTTGTGCTGTGCAAACTGGGCTGCAGGCGAATGGGAGCACCTCAGAAGTGGCAATACAACGGACGTTTTCTCGACAAAGGAAAGAGAGAGAGGAAAGTGGACGGCTCTGTTGCATAGCTTGCTGTGCACTGAAGAGATCCAGCAGCATCTTTCAGTCCTACCTCTTTTTGTTTGGGAGCAGAGGCCAATGGTTTGTGCTGTGCAAACTGGGCTGCAGGCGAATGGGAGCACCTCAGAAGTGGCAATACAACGGACGTTTTCTCGACAAAGGAAAGAGAGAGAGGAAAGTGGACGGCTCTGTTGCATAGCTTGCTGTGCACTGAAGAGATCCAGCAGCATCTTTCAGTCCTACCTCTTTTTGTTTGGGAGCAGAGGCCAATGGTTTGTGCTGTGCAAACTGGGCTGCAGGCGAATGGGAGCACCTCAGAAGTGGCAATACAACGGACGTTTTCTCGACAAAGGAAAGAGAGAGAGGAAAGTGGACGGCTCTGTTGCATAGCTTGCTGTGCACTGAAGAGATCCAGCAGCATCTTTCAGTCCTACCTCTTTTTGTTTGGGAGCAGAGGCCAATGGTTTGTGCTGTGCAAACTGGGCTGCAGGCGAATGGGAGCACCTCAGAAGTGGCAATACAACGGACGTTTTCTCGACAAAGGAAAGAGAGAGAGGAAAGTGGACGGCTCTGTTGCATAGCTTGCTGTGCACTGAAGAGATCCAGCAGCATCTTTCAGTCCTACCTCTTTTTGTTTGGGAGCAGAGGCCAATGGTTTGTGCTGTGCAAACTGGGCTGCAGGCGAATGGGAGCACCTCAGAAGTGGCAATACAACGGACGTTTTCTCGACAAAGGAAAGAGAGAGAGGAAAGTGGACGGCTCTGTTGCATAGCTTGCTGTGCACTGAAGAGATCCAGCAGCATCTTTCAGTCCTACCTCTTTTTGTTTGGGAGCAGAGGCCAATGGTTTGTGCTGTGCAAACTGGGCTGCAGGCGAATGGGAGCACCTCAGAAGTGGCAATACAACGGACGTTTTCTCGACAAAGGAAAGAGAGAGAGGAAAGTGGACGGCTCTGTTGCATAGCTTGCTGTGCACTGAAGAGATCCAGCAGCATCTTTCAGTCCTACCTCTTTTTGTTTGGGAGCAGAGGCCAATGGTTTGTGCTGTGCAAACTGGGCTGCAGGCGAATGGGAGCACCTCAGAAGTGGCAATACAACGGACGTTTTCTCGACAAAGGAAAGAGAGAGAGGAAAGTGGACGGCTCTGTTGCATAGCTTGCTGTGCACTGAAGAGATCCAGCAGCATCTTTCAGTCCTACCTCTTTTTGTTTGGGAGCAGAGGCCAATGGTTTGTGCTGTGCAAACTGGGCTGCAGGCGAATGGGAGCACCTCAGAAGTGGCAATACAACGGACGTTTTCTCGACAAAGGAAAGAGAGAGAGGAAAGTGGACGGCTCTGTTGCATAGCTTGCTGTGCACTGAAGAGATCCAGCAGCATCTTTCAGTCCTACCTCTTTTTGTTTGGGAGCAGAGGCCAATGGTTTGTGCTGTGCAAACTGGGCTGCAGGCGAATGGGAGCACCTCAGAAGTGGCAATACAACGGACGTTTTCTCGACAAAGGAAAGAGAGAGAGGAAAGTGGACGGCTCTGTTGCATAGCTTGCTGTGCACTGAAGAGATCCAGCAGCATCTTTCAGTCCTACCTCTTTTTGTTTGGGAGCAGAGGCCAATGGTTTGTGCTGTGCAAACTGGGCTGCAGGCGAATGGGAGCACCTCAGAAGTGGCAATACAACGGACGTTTTCTCGACAAAGGAAAGAGAGAGAGGAAAGTGGACGGCTCTGTTGCATAGCTTGCTGTGCACTGAAGAGATCCAGCAGCATCTTTCAGTCCTACCTCTTTTTGTTTGGGAGCAGAGGCCAATGGTTTGTGCTGTGCAAACTGGGCTGCAGGCGAATGGGAGCACCTCAGAAGTGGCAATACAACGGACGTTTTCTCGACAAAGGAAAGAGAGAGAGGAAAGTGGACGGCTCTGTTGCATAGCTTGCTGTGCACTGAAGAGATCCAGCAGCATCTTTCAGTCCTACCTCTTTTTGTTTGGGAGCAGAGGCCAATGGTTTGTGCTGTGCAAACTGGGCTGCAGGCGAATGGGAGCACCTCAGAAGTGGCAATACAACGGACGTTTTCTCGACAAAGGAAAGAGAGAGAGGAAAGTGGACGGCTCTGTTGCATAGCTTGCTGTGCACTGAAGAGATCCAGCAGCATCTTTCAGTCCTACCTCTTTTTGTTTGGGAGCAGAGGCCAATGGTTTGTGCTGTGCAAACTGGGCTGCAGGCGAATGGGAGCACCTCAGAAGTGGCAATACAACGGACGTTTTCTCGACAAAGGAAAGAGAGAGAGGAAAGTGGACGGCTCTGTTGCATAGCTTGCTGTGCACTGAAGAGATCCAGCAGCATCTTTCAGTCCTACCTCTTTTTGTTTGGGAGCAGAGGCCAATGGTTTGTGCTGTGCAAACTGGGCTGCAGGCGAATGGGAGCACCTCAGAAGTGGCAATACAACGGACGTTTTCTCGACAAAGGAAAGAGAGAGAGGAAAGTGGACGGCTCTGTTGCATAGCTTGCTGTGCACTGAAGAGATCCAGCAGCATCTTTCAGTCCTACCTCTTTTTGTTTGGGAGCAGAGGCCAATGGTTTGTGCTGTGCAAACTGGGCTGCAGGCGAATGGGAGCACCTCAGAAGTGGCAATACAACGGACGTTTTCTCGACAAAGGAAAGAGAGAGAGGAAAGTGGACGGCTCTGTTGCATAGCTTGCTGTGCACTGAAGAGATCCAGCAGCATCTTTCAGTCCTACCTCTTTTTGTTTGGGAGCAGAGGCCAATGGTTTGTGCTGTGCAAACTGGGCTGCAGGCGAATGGGAGCACCTCAGAAGTGGCAATACAACGGACGTTTTCTCGACAAAGGAAAGAGAGAGAGGAAAGTGGACGGCTCTGTTGCATAGCTTGCTGTGCACTGAAGAGATCCAGCAGCATCTTTCAGTCCTACCTCTTTTTGTTTGGGAGCAGAGGCCAATGGTTTGTGCTGTGCAAACTGGGCTGCAGGCGAATGGGAGCACCTCAGAAGTGGCAATACAACGGACGTTTTCTCGACAAAGGAAAGAGAGAGAGGAAAGTGGACGGCTCTGTTGCATAGCTTGCTGTGCACTGAAGAGATCCAGCAGCATCTTTCAGTCCTACCTCTTTTTGTTTGGGAGCAGAGGCCAATGGTTTGTGCTGTGCAAACTGGGCTGCAGGCGAATGGGAGCACCTCAGAAGTGGCAATACAACGGACGTTTTCTCGACAAAGGAAAGAGAGAGAGGAAAGTGGACGGCTCTGTTGCATAGCTTGCTGTGCACTGAAGAGATCCAGCAGCATCTTTCAGTCCTACCTCTTTTTGTTTGGGAGCAGAGGCCAATGGTTTGTGCTGTGCAAACTGGGCTGCAGGCGAATGGGAGCACCTCAGAAGTGGCAATACAACGGACGTTTTCTCGACAAAGGAAAGAGAGAGAGGAAAGTGGACGGCTCTGTTGCATAGCTTGCTGTGCACTGAAGAGATCCAGCAGCATCTTTCAGTCCTACCTCTTTTTGTTTGGGAGCAGAGGCCAATGGTTTGTGCTGTGCAAACTGGGCTGCAGGCGAATGGGAGCACCTCAGAAGTGGCAATACAACGGACGTTTTCTCGACAAAGGAAAGAGAGAGAGGAAAGTGGACGGCTCTGTTGCATAGCTTGCTGTGCACTGAAGAGATCCAGCAGCATCTTTCAGTCCTACCTCTTTTTGTTTGGGAGCAGAGGCCAATGGTTTGTGCTGTGCAAACTGGGCTGCAGGCGAATGGGAGCACCTCAGAAGTGGCAATACAACGGACGTTTTCTCGACAAAGGAAAGAGAGAGAGGAAAGTGGACGGCTCTGTTGCATAGCTTGCTGTGCACTGAAGAGATCCAGCAGCATCTTTCAGTCCTACCTCTTTTTGTTTGGGAGCAGAGGCCAATGGTTTGTGCTGTGCAAACTGGGCTGCAGGCGAATGGGAGCACCTCAGAAGTGGCAATACAACGGACGTTTTCTCGACAAAGGAAAGAGAGAGAGGAAAGTGGACGGCTCTGTTGCATAGCTTGCTGTGCACTGAAGAGATCCAGCAGCATCTTTCAGTCCTACCTCTTTTTGTTTGGGAGCAGAGGCCAATGGTTTGTGCTGTGCAAACTGGGCTGCAGGCGAATGGGAGCACCTCAGAAGTGGCAATACAACGGACGTTTTCTCGACAAAGGAAAGAGAGAGAGGAAAGTGGACGGCTCTGTTGCATAGCTTGCTGTGCACTGAAGAGATCCAGCAGCATCTTTCAGTCCTACCTCTTTTTGTTTGGGAGCAGAGGCCAATGGTTTGTGCTGTGCAAACTGGGCTGCAGGCGAATGGGAGCACCTCAGAAGTGGCAATACAACGGACGTTTTCTCGACAAAGGAAAGAGAGAGAGGAAAGTGGACGGCTCTGTTGCATAGCTTGCTGTGCACTGAAGAGATCCAGCAGCATCTTTCAGTCCTACCTCTTTTTGTTTGGGAGCAGAGGCCAATGGTTTGTGCTGTGCAAACTGGGCTGCAGGCGAATGGGAGCACCTCAGAAGTGGCAATACAACGGACGTTTTCTCGACAAAGGAAAGAGAGAGAGGAAAGTGGACGGCTCTGTTGCATAGCTTGCTGTGCACTGAAGAGATCCAGCAGCATCTTTCAGTCCTACCTCTTTTTGTTTGGGAGCAGAGGCCAATGGTTTGTGCTGTGCAAACTGGGCTGCAGGCGAATGGGAGCACCTCAGAAGTGGCAATACAACGGACGTTTTCTCGACAAAGGAAAGAGAGAGAGGAAAGTGGACGGCTCTGTTGCATAGCTTGCTGTGCACTGAAGAGATCCAGCAGCATCTTTCAGTCCTACCTCTTTTTGTTTGGGAGCAGAGGCCAATGGTTTGTGCTGTGCAAACTGGGCTGCAGGCGAATGGGAGCACCTCAGAAGTGGCAATACAACGGACGTTTTCTCGACAAAGGAAAGAGAGAGAGGAAAGTGGACGGCTCTGTTGCATAGCTTGCTGTGCACTGAAGAGATCCAGCAGCATCTTTCAGTCCTACCTCTTTTTGTTTGGGAGCAGAGGCCAATGGTTTGTGCTGTGCAAACTGGGCTGCAGGCGAATGGGAGCACCTCAGAAGTGGCAATACAACGGACGTTTTCTCGACAAAGGAAAGAGAGAGAGGAAAGTGGACGGCTCTGTTGCATAGCTTGCTGTGCACTGAAGAGATCCAGCAGCATCTTTCAGTCCTACCTCTTTTTGTTTGGGAGCAGAGGCCAATGGTTTGTGCTGTGCAAACTGGGCTGCAGGCGAATGGGAGCACCTCAGAAGTGGCAATACAACGGACGTTTTCTCGACAAAGGAAAGAGAGAGAGGAAAGTGGACGGCTCTGTTGCATAGCTTGCTGTGCACTGAAGAGATCCAGCAGCATCTTTCAGTCCTACCTCTTTTTGTTTGGGAGCAGAGGCCAATGGTTTGTGCTGTGCAAACTGGGCTGCAGGCGAATGGGAGCACCTCAGAAGTGGCAATACAACGGACGTTTTCTCGACAAAGGAAAGAGAGAGAGGAAAGTGGACGGCTCTGTTGCATAGCTTGCTGTGCACTGAAGAGATCCAGCAGCATCTTTCAGTCCTACCTCTTTTTGTTTGGGAGCAGAGGCCAATGGTTTGTGCTGTGCAAACTGGGCTGCAGGCGAATGGGAGCACCTCAGAAGTGGCAATACAACGGACGTTTTCTCGACAAAGGAAAGAGAGAGAGGAAAGTGGACGGCTCTGTTGCATAGCTTGCTGTGCACTGAAGAGATCCAGCAGCATCTTTCAGTCCTACCTCTTTTTGTTTGGGAGCAGAGGCCAATGGTTTGTGCTGTGCAAACTGGGCTGCAGGCGAATGGGAGCACCTCAGAAGTGGCAATACAACGGACGTTTTCTCGACAAAGGAAAGAGAGAGAGGAAAGTGGACGGCTCTGTTGCATAGCTTGCTGTGCACTGAAGAGATCCAGCAGCATCTTTCAGTCCTACCTCTTTTTGTTTGGGAGCAGAGGCCAATGGTTTGTGCTGTGCAAACTGGGCTGCAGGCGAATGGGAGCACCTCAGAAGTGGCAATACAACGGACGTTTTCTCGACAAAGGAAAGAGAGAGAGGAAAGTGGACGGCTCTGTTGCATAGCTTGCTGTGCACTGAAGAGATCCAGCAGCATCTTTCAGTCCTACCTCTTTTTGTTTGGGAGCAGAGGCCAATGGTTTGTGCTGTGCAAACTGGGCTGCAGGCGAATGGGAGCACCTCAGAAGTGGCAATACAACGGACGTTTTCTCGACAAAGGAAAGAGAGAGAGGAAAGTGGACGGCTCTGTTGCATAGCTTGCTGTGCACTGAAGAGATCCAGCAGCATCTTTCAGTCCTACCTCTTTTTGTTTGGGAGCAGAGGCCAATGGTTTGTGCTGTGCAAACTGGGCTGCAGGCGAATGGGAGCACCTCAGAAGTGGCAATACAACGGACGTTTTCTCGACAAAGGAAAGAGAGAGAGGAAAGTGGACGGCTCTGTTGCATAGCTTGCTGTGCACTGAAGAGATCCAGCAGCATCTTTCAGTCCTACCTCTTTTTGTTTGGGAGCAGAGGCCAATGGTTTGTGCTGTGCAAACTGGGCTGCAGGCGAATGGGAGCACCTCAGAAGTGGCAATACAACGGACGTTTTCTCGACAAAGGAAAGAGAGAGAGGAAAGTGGACGGCTCTGTTGCATAGCTTGCTGTGCACTGAAGAGATCCAGCAGCATCTTTCAGTCCTACCTCTTTTTGTTTGGGAGCAGAGGCCAATGGTTTGTGCTGTGCAAACTGGGCTGCAGGCGAATGGGAGCACCTCAGAAGTGGCAATACAACGGACGTTTTCTCGACAAAGGAAAGAGAGAGAGGAAAGTGGACGGCTCTGTTGCATAGCTTGCTGTGCACTGAAGAGATCCAGCAGCATCTTTCAGTCCTACCTCTTTTTGTTTGGGAGCAGAGGCCAATGGTTTGTGCTGTGCAAACTGGGCTGCAGGCGAATGGGAGCACCTCAGAAGTGGCAATACAACGGACGTTTTCTCGACAAAGGAAAGAGAGAGAGGAAAGTGGACGGCTCTGTTGCATAGCTTGCTGTGCACTGAAGAGATCCAGCAGCATCTTTCAGTCCTACCTCTTTTTGTTTGGGAGCAGAGGCCAATGGTTTGTGCTGTGCAAACTGGGCTGCAGGCGAATGGGAGCACCTCAGAAGTGGCAATACAACGGACGTTTTCTCGACAAAGGAAAGAGAGAGAGGAAAGTGGACGGCTCTGTTGCATAGCTTGCTGTGCACTGAAGAGATCCAGCAGCATCTTTCAGTCCTACCTCTTTTTGTTTGGGAGCAGAGGCCAATGGTTTGTGCTGTGCAAACTGGGCTGCAGGCGAATGGGAGCACCTCAGAAGTGGCAATACAACGGACGTTTTCTCGACAAAGGAAAGAGAGAGAGGAAAGTGGACGGCTCTGTTGCATAGCTTGCTGTGCACTGAAGAGATCCAGCAGCATCTTTCAGTCCTACCTCTTTTTGTTTGGGAGCAGAGGCCAATGGTTTGTGCTGTGCAAACTGGGCTGCAGGCGAATGGGAGCACCTCAGAAGTGGCAATACAACGGACGTTTTCTCGACAAAGGAAAGAGAGAGAGGAAAGTGGACGGCTCTGTTGCATAGCTTGCTGTGCACTGAAGAGATCCAGCAGCATCTTTCAGTCCTACCTCTTTTTGTTTGGGAGCAGAGGCCAATGGTTTGTGCTGTGCAAACTGGGCTGCAGGCGAATGGGAGCACCTCAGAAGTGGCAATACAACGGACGTTTTCTCGACAAAGGAAAGAGAGAGAGGAAAGTGGACGGCTCTGTTGCATAGCTTGCTGTGCACTGAAGAGATCCAGCAGCATCTTTCAGTCCTACCTCTTTTTGTTTGGGAGCAGAGGCCAATGGTTTGTGCTGTGCAAACTGGGCTGCAGGCGAATGGGAGCACCTCAGAAGTGGCAATACAACGGACGTTTTCTCGACAAAGGAAAGAGAGAGAGGAAAGTGGACGGCTCTGTTGCATAGCTTGCTGTGCACTGAAGAGATCCAGCAGCATCTTTCAGTCCTACCTCTTTTTGTTTGGGAGCAGAGGCCAATGGTTTGTGCTGTGCAAACTGGGCTGCAGGCGAATGGAGCACCTCAGAAGTGGCAATACAACGGACGTTTTCTCGACAAAGGAAAGAGAGACAGGAAAGTGGACGGCTCTGTTGCATAGCTTGCTGTGCACTGAAGAGATCCAGCAGCATCTTTCAGTCCTACCTCTTTTGTTTGGGAGCAGAGGCCAATGGTTTGTGCTGTGCCAACTGGGCTGCAGGCGAATGGGAGCACCTCAGAAGTGGCAATACAACGGACGTTTTCTCGACAAAGGAAAGAGAGAGAGGAAAGTGGACGGCTCTGTTGCATAGCTTGCTGTGCACTGAAGAGATCCAGCAGCATCTTTCAGTCCTACCTCTTTTTGTTTGGGAGCAGAGGCCAATGGTTTGTGCTGTGCAAACTGGGCTGCAGGCGAATGGGAGCACCTCAGAAGTGGCAATACAACGGACGTTTTCTCGACAAAGGAAAGAGAGAGAGGAAAGTGGACGGCTCTGTTGCATAGCTTGCTGTGCACTGAAGAGATCCAGCAGCATCTTTCAGTCCTACCTCTTTTTGTTTGGGAGCAGAGGCCAATGGTTTGTGCTGTGCAAACTGGGCTGCAGGCGAATGGGAGCACCTCAGAAGTGGCAATACAACGGACGTTTTCTCGACAAAGGAAAGAGAGAGAGGAAAGTGGACGGCTCTGTTGCATAGCTTGCTGTGCACTGAAGAGATCCAGCAGCATCTTTCAGTCCTACCTCTTTTTGTTTGGGAGCAGAGGCCAATGGTTTGTGCTGTGCAAACTGGGCTGCAGGCGAATGGGAGCACCTCAGAAGTGGCAATACAACGGACGTTTTCTCGACAAAGGAAAGAGAGAGAGGAAAGTGGACGGCTCTGTTGCATAGCTTGCTGTGCACTGAAGAGATCCAGCAGCATCTTTCAGTCCTACCTCTTTTTGTTTGGGAGCAGAGGCCAATGGTTTGTGCTGTGCAAACTGGGCTGCAGGCGAATGGGAGCACCTCAGAAGTGGCAATACAACGGACGTTTTCTCGACAAAGGAAAGAGAGAGAGGAAAGTGGACGGCTCTGTTGCATAGCTTGCTGTGCACTGAAGAGATCCAGCAGCATCTTTCAGTCCTACCTCTTTTTGTTTGGGAGCAGAGGCCAATGGTTTGTGCTGTGCAAACTGGGCTGCAGGCGAATGGGAGCACCTCAGAAGTGGCAATACAACGGACGTTTTCTCGACAAAGGAAAGAGAGAGAGGAAAGTGGACGGCTCTGTTGCATAGCTTGCTGTGCACTGAAGAGATCCAGCAGCATCTTTCAGTCCTACCTCTTTTTGTTTGGGAGCAGAGGCCAATGGTTTGTGCTGTGCAAACTGGGCTGCAGGCGAATGGGAGCACCTCAGAAGTGGCAATACAACGGACGTTTTCTCGACAAAGGAAAGAGAGAGAGGAAAGTGGACGGCTCTGTTGCATAGCTTGCTGTGCACTGAAGAGATCCAGCAGCATCTTTCAGTCCTACCTCTTTTTGTTTGGGAGCAGAGGCCAATGGTTTGTGCTGTGCAAACTGGGCTGCAGGCGAATGGGAGCACCTCAGAAGTGGCAATACAACGGACGTTTTCTCGACAAAGGAAAGAGAGAGAGGAAAGTGGACGGCTCTGTTGCATAGCTTGCTGTGCACTGAAGAGATCCAGCAGCATCTTTCAGTCCTACCTCTTTTTGTTTGGGAGCAGAGGCCAATGGTTTGTGCTGTGCAAACTGGGCTGCAGGCGAATGGGAGCACCTCAGAAGTGGCAATACAACGGACGTTTTCTCGACAAAGGAAAGAGAGAGAGGAAAGTGGACGGCTCTGTTGCATAGCTTGCTGTGCACTGAAGAGATCCAGCAGCATCTTTCAGTCCTACCTCTTTTTGTTTGGGAGCAGAGGCCAATGGTTTGTGCTGTGCAAACTGGGCTGCAGGCGAATGGGAGCACCTCAGAAGTGGCAATACAACGGACGTTTTCTCGACAAAGGAAAGAGAGAGAGGAAAGTGGACGGCTCTGTTGCATAGCTTGCTGTGCACTGAAGAGATCCAGCAGCATCTTTCAGTCCTACCTCTTTTTGTTTGGGAGCAGAGGCCAATGGTTTGTGCTGTGCAAACTGGGCTGCAGGCGAATGGGAGCACCTCAGAAGTGGCAATACAACGGACGTTTTCTCGACAAAGGAAAGAGAGAGAGGAAAGTGGACGGCTCTGTTGCATAGCTTGCTGTGCACTGAAGAGATCCAGCAGCATCTTTCAGTCCTACCTCTTTTTGTTTGGGAGCAGAGGCCAATGGTTTGTGCTGTGCAAACTGGGCTGCAGGCGAATGGGAGCACCTCAGAAGTGGCAATACAACGGACGTTTTCTCGACAAAGGAAAGAGAGAGAGGAAAGTGGACGGCTCTGTTGCATAGCTTGCTGTGCACTGAAGAGATCCAGCAGCATCTTTCAGTCCTACCTCTTTTTGTTTGGGAGCAGAGGCCAATGGTTTGTGCTGTGCAAACTGGGCTGCAGGCGAATGGGAGCACCTCAGAAGTGGCAATACAACGGACGTTTTCTCGACAAAGGAAAGAGAGAGAGGAAAGTGGACGGCTCTGTTGCATAGCTTGCTGTGCACTGAAGAGATCCAGCAGCATCTTTCAGTCCTACCTCTTTTTGTTTGGGAGCAGAGGCCAATGGTTTGTGCTGTGCAAACTGGGCTGCAGGCGAATGGGAGCACCTCAGAAGTGGCAATACAACGGACGTTTTCTCGACAAAGGAAAGAGAGAGAGGAAAGTGGACGGCTCTGTTGCATAGCTTGCTGTGCACTGAAGAGATCCAGCAGCATCTTTCAGTCCTACCTCTTTTTGTTTGGGAGCAGAGGCCAATGGTTTGTGCTGTGCAAACTGGGCTGCAGGCGAATGGGAGCACCTCAGAAGTGGCAATACAACGGACGTTTTCTCGACAAAGGAAAGAGAGAGAGGAAAGTGGACGGCTCTGTTGCATAGCTTGCTGTGCACTGAAGAGATCCAGCAGCATCTTTCAGTCCTACCTCTTTTTGTTTGGGAGCAGAGGCCAATGGTTTGTGCTGTGCAAACTGGGCTGCAGGCGAATGGGAGCACCTCAGAAGTGGCAATACAACGGACGTTTTCTCGACAAAGGAAAGAGAGAGAGGAAAGTGGACGGCTCTGTTGCATAGCTTGCTGTGCACTGAAGAGATCCAGCAGCATCTTTCAGTCCTACCTCTTTTTGTTTGGGAGCAGAGGCCAATGGTTTGTGCTGTGCAAACTGGGCTGCAGGCGAATGGGAGCACCTCAGAAGTGGCAATACAACGGACGTTTTCTCGACAAAGGAAAGAGAGAGAGGAAAGTGGACGGCTCTGTTGCATAGCTTGCTGTGCACTGAAGAGATCCAGCAGCATCTTTCAGTCCTACCTCTTTTTGTTTGGGAGCAGAGGCCAATGGTTTGTGCTGTGCAAACTGGGCTGCAGGCGAATGGGAGCACCTCAGAAGTGGCAATACAACGGACGTTTTCTCGACAAAGGAAAGAGAGAGAGGAAAGTGGACGGCTCTGTTGCATAGCTTGCTGTGCACTGAAGAGATCCAGCAGCATCTTTCAGTCCTACCTCTTTTTGTTTGGGAGCAGAGGCCAATGGTTTGTGCTGTGCAAACTGGGCTGCAGGCGAATGGGAGCACCTCAGAAGTGGCAATACAACGGACGTTTTCTCGACAAAGGAAAGAGAGAGAGGAAAGTGGACGGCTCTGTTGCATAGCTTGCTGTGCACTGAAGAGATCCAGCAGCATCTTTCAGTCCTACCTCTTTTTGTTTGGGAGCAGAGGCCAATGGTTTGTGCTGTGCAAACTGGGCTGCAGGCGAATGGGAGCACCTCAGAAGTGGCAATACAACGGACGTTTTCTCGACAAAGGAAAGAGAGAGAGGAAAGTGGACGGCTCTGTTGCATAGCTTGCTGTGCACTGAAGAGATCCAGCAGCATCTTTCAGTCCTACCTCTTTTTGTTTGGGAGCAGAGGCCAATGGTTTGTGCTGTGCAAACTGGGCTGCAGGCGAATGGGAGCACCTCAGAAGTGGCAATACAACGGACGTTTTCTCGACAAAGGAAAGAGAGAGAGGAAAGTGGACGGCTCTGTTGCATAGCTTGCTGTGCACTGAAGAGATCCAGCAGCATCTTTCAGTCCTACCTCTTTTTGTTTGGGAGCAGAGGCCAATGGTTTGTGCTGTGCAAACTGGGCTGCAGGCGAATGGGAGCACCTCAGAAGTGGCAATACAACGGACGTTTTCTCGACAAAGGAAAGAGAGAGAGGAAAGTGGACGGCTCTGTTGCATAGCTTGCTGTGCACTGAAGAGATCCAGCAGCATCTTTCAGTCCTACGCTCTTTTTGTTTGGGAGCAGAGGCCAATGGTTTGTGCTGTGCAAACTGGGCTGCAGGCGAATGGGAGCACCTCAGAAGTGGCAATACAACGGACGTTTTCTCGACAAAGGAAAGAGAGAGAGGAAAGTGGACGGCTCTGTTGCATAGCTTGCTGTGCACTGAAGAGATCCAGCAGCATCTTTCAGTCCTACCTCTTTTTGTTTGGGAGCAGAGGCCAATGGTTTGTGCTGTGCAAACTGGGCTGCAGGCGAATGGGAGCACCTCAGAAGTGGCAATACAACGGACGTTTTCTCGACAAAGGAAAGAGAGAGAGGAAAGTGGACGGCTCTGTTGCATAGCTTGCTGTGCACTGAAGAGATCCAGCAGCATCTTTCAGTCCTACCTCTTTTTGTTTGGGAGCAGAGGCCAATGGTTTGTGCTGTGCAAACTGGGCTGCAGGCGAATGGGAGCACCTCAGAAGTGGCAATACAACGGACGTTTTCTCGACAAAGGAAAGAGAGAGAGGAAAGTGGACGGCTCTGTTGCATAGCTTGCTGTGCACTGAAGAGATCCAGCAGCATCTTTCAGTCCTACCTCTTTTTGTTTGGGAGCAGAGGCCAATGGTTTGTGCTGTGCAAACTGGGCTGCAGGCGAATGGGAGCACCTCAGAAGTGGCAATACAACGGACGTTTTCTCGACAAAGGAAAGAGAGAGAGGAAAGTGGACGGCTCTGTTGCATAGCTTGCTGTGCACTGAAGAGATCCAGCAGCATCTTTCAGTCCTACCTCTTTTTGTTTGGGAGCAGAGGCCAATGGTTTGTGCTGTGCAAACTGGGCTGCAGGCGAATGGGAGCACCTCAGAAGTGGCAATACAACGGACGTTTTCTCGACAAAGGAAAGAGAGAGAGGAAAGTGGACGGCTCTGTTGCATAGCTTGCTGTGCACTGAAGAGATCCAGCAGCATCTTTCAGTCCTACCTCTTTTTGTTTGGGAGCAGAGGCCAATGGTTTGTGCTGTGCAAACTGGGCTGCAGGCGAATGGGAGCACCTCAGAAGTGGCAATACAACGGACGTTTTCTCGACAAAGGAAAGAGAGAGAGGAAAGTGGACGGCTCTGTTGCATAGCTTGCTGTGCACTGAAGAGATCCAGCAGCATCTTTCAGTCCTACCTCTTTTTGTTTGGGAGCAGAGGCCAATGGTTTGTGCTGTGCAAACTGGGCTGCAGGCGAATGGGAGCACCTCAGAAGTGGCAATACAACGGACGTTTTCTCGACAAAGGAAAGAGAGAGAGGAAAGTGGACGGCTCTGTTGCATAGCTTGCTGTGCACTGAAGAGATCCAGCAGCATCTTTCAGTCCTACCTCTTTTTGTTTGGGAGCAGAGGCCAATGGTTTGTGCTGTGCAAACTGGGCTGCAGGCGAATGGGAGCACCTCAGAAGTGGCAATACAACGGACGTTTTCTCGACAAAGGAAAGAGAGAGAGGAAAGTGGACGGCTCTGTTGCATAGCTTGCTGTGCACTGAAGAGATCCAGCAGCATCTTTCAGTCCTACCTCTTTTTGTTTGGGAGCAGAGGCCAATGGTTTGTGCTGTGCAAACTGGGCTGCAGGCGAATGGGAGCACCTCAGAAGTGGCAATACAACGGACGTTTTCTCGACAAAGGAAAGAGAGAGAGGAAAGTGGACGGCTCTGTTGCATAGCTTGCTGTGCACTGAAGAGATCCAGCAGCATCTTTCAGTCCTACCTCTTTTTGTTTGGGAGCAGAGGCCAATGGTTTGTGCTGTGCAAACTGGGCTGCAGGCGAATGGGAGCACCTCAGAAGTGGCAATACAACGGACGTTTTCTCGACAAAGGAAAGAGAGAGAGGAAAGTGGACGGCTCTGTTGCATAGCTTGCTGTGCACTGAAGAGATCCAGCAGCATCTTTCAGTCCTACCTCTTTTTGTTTGGGAGCAGAGGCCAATGGTTTGTGCTGTGCAAACTGGGCTGCAGGCGAATGGGAGCACCTCAGAAGTGGCAATACAACGGACGTTTTCTCGACAAAGGAAAGAGAGAGAGGAAAGTGGACGGCTCTGTTGCATAGCTTGCTGTGCACTGAAGAGATCCAGCAGCATCTTTCAGTCCTACCTCTTTTTGTTTGGGAGCAGAGGCCAATGGTTTGTGCTGTGCAAACTGGGCTGCAGGCGAATGGGAGCACCTCAGAAGTGGCAATACAACGGACGTTTTCTCGACAAAGGAAAGAGAGAGAGGAAAGTGGACGGCTCTGTTGCATAGCTTGCTGTGCACTGAAGAGATCCAGCAGCATCTTTCAGTCCTACCTCTTTTTGTTTGGGAGCAGAGGCCAATGGTTTGTGCTGTGCAAACTGGGCTGCAGGCGAATGGGAGCACCTCAGAAGTGGCAATACAACGGACGTTTTCTCGACAAAGGAAAGAGAGAGAGGAAAGTGGACGGCTCTGTTGCATAGCTTGCTGTGCACTGAAGAGATCCAGCAGCATCTTTCAGTCCTACCTCTTTTTGTTTGGGAGCAGAGGCCAATGGTTTGTGCTGTGCAAACTGGGCTGCAGGCGAATGGGAGCACCTCAGAAGTGGCAATACAACGGACGTTTTCTCGACAAAGGAAAGAGAGAGAGGAAAGTGGACGGCTCTGTTGCATAGCTTGCTGTGCACTGAAGAGATCCAGCAGCATCTTTCAGTCCTACCTCTTTTTGTTTGGGAGCAGAGGCCAATGGTTTGTGCTGTGCAAACTGGGCTGCAGGCGAATGGGAGCACCTCAGAAGTGGCAATACAACGGACGTTTTCTCGACAAAGGAAAGAGAGAGAGGAAAGTGGACGGCTCTGTTGCATAGCTTGCTGTGCACTGAAGAGATCCAGCAGCATCTTTCAGTCCTACCTCTTTTTGTTTGGGAGCAGAGGCCAATGGTTTGTGCTGTGCAAACTGGGCTGCAGGCGAATGGGAGCACCTCAGAAGTGGCAATACAACGGACGTTTTCTCGACAAAGGAAAGAGAGAGAGGAAAGTGGACGGCTCTGTTGCATAGCTTGCTGTGCACTGAAGAGATCCAGCAGCATCTTTCAGTCCTACCTCTTTTTGTTTGGGAGCAGAGGCCAATGGTTTGTGCTGTGCAAACTGGGCTGCAGGCGAATGGGAGCACCTCAGAAGTGGCAATACAACGGACGTTTTCTCGACAAAGGAAAGAGAGAGAGGAAAGTGGACGGCTCTGTTGCATAGCTTGCTGTGCACTGAAGAGATCCAGCAGCATCTTTCAGTCCTACCTCTTTTTGTTTGGGAGCAGAGGCCAATGGTTTGTGCTGTGCAAACTGGGCTGCAGGCGAATGGGAGCACCTCAGAAGTGGCAATACAACGGACGTTTTCTCGACAAAGGAAAGAGAGAGAGGAAAGTGGACGGCTCTGTTGCATAGCTTGCTGTGCACTGAAGAGATCCAGCAGCATCTTTCAGTCCTACCTCTTTTTGTTTGGGAGCAGAGGCCAATGGTTTGTGCTGTGCAAACTGGGCTGCAGGCGAATGGGAGCACCTCAGAAGTGGCAATACAACGGACGTTTTCTCGACAAAGGAAAGAGAGAGAGGAAAGTGGACGGCTCTGTTGCATAGCTTGCTGTGCACTGAAGAGATCCAGCAGCATCTTTCAGTCCTACCTCTTTTTGTTTGGGAGCAGAGGCCAATGGTTTGTGCTGTGCAAACTGGGCTGCAGGCGAATGGGAGCACCTCAGAAGTGGCAATACAACGGACGTTTTCTCGACAAAGGAAAGAGAGAGAGGAAAGTGGACGGCTCTGTTGCATAGCTTGCTGTGCACTGAAGAGATCCAGCAGCATCTTTCAGTCCTACCTCTTTTTGTTTGGGAGCAGAGGCCAATGGTTTGTGCTGTGCAAACTGGGCTGCAGGCGAATGGGAGCACCTCAGAAGTGGCAATACAACGGACGTTTTCTCGACAAAGGAAAGAGAGAGAGGAAAGTGGACGGCTCTGTTGCATAGCTTGCTGTGCACTGAAGAGATCCAGCAGCATCTTTCAGTCCTACCTCTTTTTGTTTGGGAGCAGAGGCCAATGGTTTGTGCTGTGCAAACTGGGCTGCAGGCGAATGGGAGCACCTCAGAAGTGGCAATACAACGGACGTTTTCTCGACAAAGGAAAGAGAGAGAGGAAAGTGGACGGCTCTGTTGCATAGCTTGCTGTGCACTGAAGAGATCCAGCAGCATCTTTCAGTCCTACCTCTTTTTGTTTGGGAGCAGAGGCCAATGGTTTGTGCTGTGCAAACTGGGCTGCAGGCGAATGGGAGCACCTCAGAAGTGGCAATACAACGGACGTTTTCTCGACAAAGGAAAGAGAGAGAGGAAAGTGGACGGCTCTGTTGCATAGCTTGCTGTGCACTGAAGAGATCCAGCAGCATCTTTCAGTCCTACCTCTTTTTGTTTGGGAGCAGAGGCCAATGGTTTGTGCTGTGCAAACTGGGCTGCAGGCGAATGGGAGCACCTCAGAAGTGGCAATACAACGGACGTTTTCTCGACAAAGGAAAGAGAGAGAGGAAAGTGGACGGCTCTGTTGCATAGCTTGCTGTGCACTGAAGAGATCCAGCAGCATCTTTCAGTCCTACCTCTTTTTGTTTGGGAGCAGAGGCCAATGGTTTGTGCTGTGCAAACTGGGCTGCAGGCGAATGGGAGCACCTCAGAAGTGGCAATACAACGGACGTTTTCTCGACAAAGGAAAGAGAGAGAGGAAAGTGGACGGCTCTGTTGCATAGCTTGCTGTGCACTGAAGAGATCCAGCAGCATCTTTCAGTCCTACCTCTTTTTGTTTGGGAGCAGAGGCCAATGGTTTGTGCTGTGCAAACTGGGCTGCAGGCGAATGGGAGCACCTCAGAAGTGGCAATACAACGGACGTTTTCTCGACAAAGGAAAGAGAGAGAGGAAAGTGGACGGCTCTGTTGCATAGCTTGCTGTGCACTGAAGAGATCCAGCAGCATCTTTCAGTCCTACCTCTTTTTGTTTGGGAGCAGAGGCCAATGGTTTGTGCTGTGCAAACTGGGCTGCAGGCGAATGGGAGCACCTCAGAAGTGGCAATACAACGGACGTTTTCTCGACAAAGGAAAGAGAGAGAGGAAAGTGGACGGCTCTGTTGCATAGCTTGCTGTGCACTGAAGAGATCCAGCAGCATCTTTCAGTCCTACCTCTTTTTGTTTGGGAGCAGAGGCCAATGGTTTGTGCTGTGCAAACTGGGCTGCAGGCGAATGGGAGCACCTCAGAAGTGGCAATACAACGGACGTTTTCTCGACAAAGGAAAGAGAGAGAGGAAAGTGGACGGCTCTGTTGCATAGCTTGCTGTGCACTGAAGAGATCCAGCAGCATCTTTCAGTCCTACCTCTTTTTGTTTGGGAGCAGAGGCCAATGGTTTGTGCTGTGCAAACTGGGCTGCAGGCGAATGGGAGCACCTCAGAAGTGGCAATACAACGGACGTTTTCTCGACAAAGGAAAGAGAGAGAGGAAAGTGGACGGCTCTGTTGCATAGCTTGCTGTGCACTGAAGAGATCCAGCAGCATCTTTCAGTCCTACCTCTTTTTGTTTGGGAGCAGAGGCCAATGGTTTGTGCTGTGCAAACTCGGGCTGCAGGCGAATGGGAGCACCTCAGAAGTGGCAATACAACGGACGTTTTCTCGACAAAGGAAAGAGAGAGAGGAAAGTGGACGGCTCTGTTGCATAGCTTGCTGTGCACTGAAGAGATCCAGCAGCATCTTTCAGTCCTACCTCTTTTTGTTTGGGAGCAGAGGCCAATGGTTTGTGCTGTGCAAACTGGGCTGCAGGCGAATGGGAGCACCTCAGAAGTGGCAATACAACGGACGTTTTCTCGACAAAGGAAAGAGAGAGAGGAAAGTGGACGGCTCTGTTGCATAGCTTGCTGTGCACTGAAGAGATCCAGCAGCATCTTTCAGTCCTACCTCTTTTTGTTTGGGAGCAGAGGCCAATGGTTTGTGCTGTGCAAACTGGGCTGCAGGCGAATGGGAGCACCTCAGAAGTGGCAATACAACGGACGTTTTCTCGACAAAGGAAAGAGAGAGAGGAAAGTGGACGGCTCTGTTGCATAGCTTGCTGTGCACTGAAGAGATCCAGCAGCATCTTTCAGTCCTACCTCTTTTTGTTTGGGAGCAGAGGCCAATGGTTTGTGCTGTGCAAACTGGGCTGCAGGCGAATGGGAGCACCTCAGAAGTGGCAATACAACGGACGTTTTCTCGACAAAGGAAAGAGAGAGAGGAAAGTGGACGGCTCTGTTGCATAGCTTGCTGTGCACTGAAGAGATCCAGCAGCATCTTTCAGTCCTACCTCTTTTTGTTTGGGAGCAGAGGCCAATGGTTTGTGCTGTGCAAACTGGGCTGCAGGCGAATGGGAGCACCTCAGAAGTGGCAATACAACGGACGTTTTCTCGACAAAGGAAAGAGAGAGAGGAAAGTGGACGGCTCTGTTGCATAGCTTGCTGTGCACTGAAGAGATCCAGCAGCATCTTTCAGTCCTACCTCTTTTTGTTTGGGAGCAGAGGCCAATGGTTTGTGCTGTGCAAACTGGGCTGCAGGCGAATGGGAGCACCTCAGAAGTGGCAATACAACGGACGTTTTCTCGACAAAGGAAAGAGAGAGAGGAAAGTGGACGGCTCTGTTGCATAGCTTGCTGTGCACTGAAGAGATCCAGCAGCATCTTTCAGTCCTACCTCTTTTTGTTTGGGAGCAGAGGCCAATGGTTTGTGCTGTGCAAACTGGGCTGCAGGCGAATGGGAGCACCTCAGAAGTGGCAATACAACGGACGTTTTCTCGACAAAGGAAAGAGAGAGAGGAAAGTGGACGGCTCTGTTGCATAGCTTGCTGTGCACTGAAGAGATCCAGCAGCATCTTTCAGTCCTACCTCTTTTTGTTTGGGAGCAGAGGCCAATGGTTTGTGCTGTGCAAACTGGGCTGCAGGCGAATGGGAGCACCTCAGAAGTGGCAATACAACGGACGTTTTCTCGACAAAGGAAAGAGAGAGAGGAAAGTGGACGGCTCTGTTGCATAGCTTGCTGTGCACTGAAGAGATCCAGCAGCATCTTTCAGTCCTACCTCTTTTTGTTTGGGAGCAGAGGCCAATGGTTTGTGCTGTGCAAACTGGGCTGCAGGCGAATGGGAGCACCTCAGAAGTGGCAATACAACGGACGTTTTCTCGACAAAGGAAAGAGAGAGAGGAAAGTGGACGGCTCTGTTGCATAGCTTGCTGTGCACTGAAGAGATCCAGCAGCATCTTTCAGTCCTACCTCTTTTTGTTTGGGAGCAGAGGCCAATGGTTTGTGCTGTGCAAACTGGGCTGCAGGCGAATGGGAGCACCTCAGAAGTGGCAATACAACGGACGTTTTCTCGACAAAGGAAAGAGAGAGAGGAAAGTGGACGGCTCTGTTGCATAGCTTGCTGTGCACTGAAGAGATCCAGCAGCATCTTTCAGTCCTACCTCTTTTTGTTTGGGAGCAGAGGCCAATGGTTTGTGCTGTGCAAACTGGGCTGCAGGCGAATGGGAGCACCTCAGAAGTGGCAATACAACGGACGTTTTCTCGACAAAGGAAAGAGAGAGAGGAAAGTGGACGGCTCTGTTGCATAGCTTGCTGTGCACTGAAGAGATCCAGCAGCATCTTTCAGTCCTACCTCTTTTTGTTTGGGAGCAGAGGCCAATGGTTTGTGCTGTGCAAACTGGGCTGCAGGCGAATGGGAGCACCTCAGAAGTGGCAATACAACGGACGTTTTCTCGACAAAGGAAAGAGAGAGAGGAAAGTGGACGGCTCTGTTGCATAGCTTGCTGTGCACTGAAGAGATCCAGCAGCATCTTTCAGTCCTACCTCTTTTTGTTTGGGAGCAGAGGCCAATGGTTTGTGCTGTGCAAACTGGGCTGCAGGCGAATGGGAGCACCTCAGAAGTGGCAATACAACGGACGTTTTCTCGACAAAGGAAAGAGAGAGAGGAAAGTGGACGGCTCTGTTGCATAGCTTGCTGTGCACTGAAGAGATCCAGCAGCATCTTTCAGTCCTACCTCTTTTTGTTTGGGAGCAGAGGCCAATGGTTTGTGCTGTGCAAACTGGGCTGCAGGCGAATGGGAGCACCTCAGAAGTGGCAATACAACGGACGTTTTCTCGACAAAGGAAAGAGAGAGAGGAAAGTGGACGGCTCTGTTGCATAGCTTGCTGTGCACTGAAGAGATCCAGCAGCATCTTTCAGTCCTACCTCTTTTTGTTTGGGAGCAGAGGCCAATGGTTTGTGCTGTGCAAACTGGGCTGCAGGCGAATGGGAGCACCTCAGAAGTGGCAATACAACGGACGTTTTCTCGACAAAGGAAAGAGAGAGAGGAAAGTGGACGGCTCTGTTGCATAGCTTGCTGTGCACTGAAGAGATCCAGCAGCATCTTTCAGTCCTACCTCTTTTTGTTTGGGAGCAGAGGCCAATGGTTTGTGCTGTGCAAACTGGGCTGCAGGCGAATGGGAGCACCTCAGAAGTGGCAATACAACGGACGTTTTCTCGACAAAGGAAAGAGAGAGAGGAAAGTGGACGGCTCTGTTGCATAGCTTGCTGTGCACTGAAGAGATCCAGCAGCATCTTTCAGTCCTACCTCTTTTTGTTTGGGAGCAGAGGCCAATGGTTTGTGCTGTGCAAACTGGGCTGCAGGCGAATGGGAGCACCTCAGAAGTGGCAATACAACGGACGTTTTCTCGACAAAGGAAAGAGAGAGAGGAAAGTGGACGGCTCTGTTGCATAGCTTGCTGTGCACTGAAGAGATCCAGCAGCATCTTTCAGTCCTACCTCTTTTTGTTTGGGAGCAGAGGCCAATGGTTTGTGCTGTGCAAACTGGGCTGCAGGCGAATGGGAGCACCTCAGAAGTGGCAATACAACGGACGTTTTCTCGACAAAGGAAAGAGAGAGAGGAAAGTGGACGGCTCTGTTGCATAGCTTGCTGTGCACTGAAGAGATCCAGCAGCATCTTTCAGTCCTACCTCTTTTTGTTTGGGAGCAGAGGCCAATGGTTTGTGCTGTGCAAACTGGGCTGCAGGCGAATGGGAGCACCTCAGAAGTGGCAATACAACGGACGTTTTCTCGACAAAGGAAAGAGAGAGAGGAAAGTGGACGGCTCTGTTGCATAGCTTGCTGTGCACTGAAGAGATCCAGCAGCATCTTTCAGTCCTACCTCTTTTTGTTTGGGAGCAGAGGCCAATGGTTTGTGCTGTGCAAACTGGGCTGCAGGCGAATGGGAGCACCTCAGAAGTGGCAATACAACGGACGTTTTCTCGACAAAGGAAAGAGAGAGAGGAAAGTGGACGGCTCTGTTGCATAGCTTGCTGTGCACTGAAGAGATCCAGCAGCATCTTTCAGTCCTACCTCTTTTTGTTTGGGAGCAGAGGCCAATGGTTTGTGCTGTGCAAACTGGGCTGCAGGCGAATGGGAGCACCTCAGAAGTGGCAATACAACGGACGTTTTCTCGACAAAGGAAAGAGAGAGAGGAAAGTGGACGGCTCTGTTGCATAGCTTGCTGTGCACTGAAGAGATCCAGCAGCATCTTTCAGTCCTACCTCTTTTTGTTTGGGAGCAGAGGCCAATGGTTTGTGCTGTGCAAACTGGGCTGCAGGCGAATGGGAGCACCTCAGAAGTGGCAATACAACGGACGTTTTCTCGACAAAGGAAAGAGAGAGAGGAAAGTGGACGGCTCTGTTGCATAGCTTGCTGTGCACTGAAGAGATCCAGCAGCATCTTTCAGTCCTACCTCTTTTTGTTTGGGAGCAGAGGCCAATGGTTTGTGCTGTGCAAACTGGGCTGCAGGCGAATGGGAGCACCTCAGAAGTGGCAATACAACGGACGTTTTCTCGACAAAGGAAAGAGAGAGAGGAAAGTGGACGGCTCTGTTGCATAGCTTGCTGTGCACTGAAGAGATCCAGCAGCATCTTTCAGTCCTACCTCTTTTTGTTTGGGAGCAGAGGCCAATGGTTTGTGCTGTGCAAACTGGGCTGCAGGCGAATGGGAGCACCTCAGAAGTGGCAATACAACGGACGTTTTCTCGACAAAGGAAAGAGAGAGAGGAAAGTGGACGGCTCTGTTGCATAGCTTGCTGTGCACTGAAGAGATCCAGCAGCATCTTTCAGTCCTACCTCTTTTTGTTTGGGAGCAGAGGCCAATGGTTTGTGCTGTGCAAACTGGGCTGCAGGCGAATGGGAGCACCTCAGAAGTGGCAATACAACGGACGTTTTCTCGACAAAGGAAAGAGAGAGAGGAAAGTGGACGGCTCTGTTGCATAGCTTGCTGTGCACTGAAGAGATCCAGCAGCATCTTTCAGTCCTACCTCTTTTTGTTTGGGAGCAGAGGCCAATGGTTTGTGCTGTGCAAACTGGGCTGCAGGCGAATGGGAGCACCTCAGAAGTGGCAATACAACGGACGTTTTCTCGACAAAGGAAAGAGAGAGAGGAAAGTGGACGGCTCTGTTGCATAGCTTGCTGTGCACTGAAGAGATCCAGCAGCATCTTTCAGTCCTACCTCTTTTTGTTTGGGAGCAGAGGCCAATGGTTTGTGCTGTGCAAACTGGGCTGCAGGCGAATGGGAGCACCTCAGAAGTGGCAATACAACGGACGTTTTCTCGACAAAGGAAAGAGAGAGAGGAAAGTGGACGGCTCTGTTGCATAGCTTGCTGTGCACTGAAGAGATCCAGCAGCATCTTTCAGTCCTACCTCTTTTTGTTTGGGAGCAGAGGCCAATGGTTTGTGCTGTGCAAACTGGGCTGCAGGCGAATGGGAGCACCTCAGAAGTGGCAATACAACGGACGTTTTCTCGACAAAGGAAAGAGAGAGAGGAAAGTGGACGGCTCTGTTGCATAGCTTGCTGTGCACTGAAGAGATCCAGCAGCATCTTTCAGTCCTACCTCTTTTTGTTTGGGAGCAGAGGCCAATGGTTTGTGCTGTGCAAACTGGGCTGCAGGCGAATGGGAGCACCTCAGAAGTGGCAATACAACGGACGTTTTCTCGACAAAGGAAAGAGAGAGAGGAAAGTGGACGGCTCTGTTGCATAGCTTGCTGTGCACTGAAGAGATCCAGCAGCATCTTTCAGTCCTACCTCTTTTTGTTTGGGAGCAGAGGCCAATGGTTTGTGCTGTGCAAACTGGGCTGCAGGCGAATGGGAGCACCTCAGAAGTGGCAATACAACGGACGTTTTCTCGACAAAGGAAAGAGAGAGAGGAAAGTGGACGGCTCTGTTGCATAGCTTGCTGTGCACTGAAGAGATCCAGCAGCATCTTTCAGTCCTACCTCTTTTTGTTTGGGAGCAGAGGCCAATGGTTTGTGCTGTGCAAACTGGGCTGCAGGCGAATGGGAGCACCTCAGAAGTGGCAATACAACGGACGTTTTCTCGACAAAGGAAAGAGAGAGAGGAAAGTGGACGGCTCTGTTGCATAGCTTGCTGTGCACTGAAGAGATCCAGCAGCATCTTTCAGTCCTACCTCTTTTTGTTTGGGAGCAGAGGCCAATGGTTTGTGCTGTGCAAACTGGGCTGCAGGCGAATGGGAGCACCTCAGAAGTGGCAATACAACGGACGTTTTCTCGACAAAGGAAAGAGAGAGAGGAAAGTGGACGGCTCTGTTGCATAGCTTGCTGTGCACTGAAGAGATCCAGCAGCATCTTTCAGTCCTACCTCTTTTTGTTTGGGAGCAGAGGCCAATGGTTTGTGCTGTGCAAACTGGGCTGCAGGCGAATGGGAGCACCTCAGAAGTGGCAATACAACGGACGTTTTCTCGACAAAGGAAAGAGAGAGAGGAAAGTGGACGGCTCTGTTGCATAGCTTGCTGTGCACTGAAGAGATCCAGCAGCATCTTTCAGTCCTACCTCTTTTTGTTTGGGAGCAGAGGCCAATGGTTTGTGCTGTGCAAACTGGGCTGCAGGCGAATGGGAGCACCTCAGAAGTGGCAATACAACGGACGTTTTCTCGACAAAGGAAAGAGAGAGAGGAAAGTGGACGGCTCTGTTGCATAGCTTGCTGTGCACTGAAGAGATCCAGCAGCATCTTTCAGTCCTACCTCTTTTTGTTTGGGAGCAGAGGCCAATGGTTTGTGCTGTGCAAACTGGGCTGCAGGCGAATGGGAGCACCTCAGAAGTGGCAATACAACGGACGTTTTCTCGACAAAGGAAAGAGAGAGAGGAAAGTGGACGGCTCTGTTGCATAGCTTGCTGTGCACTGAAGAGATCCAGCAGCATCTTTCAGTCCTACCTCTTTTTGTTTGGGAGCAGAGGCCAATGGTTTGTGCTGTGCAAACTGGGCTGCAGGCGAATGGGAGCACCTCAGAAGTGGCAATACAACGGACGTTTTCTCGACAAAGGAAAGAGAGAGAGGAAAGTGGACGGCTCTGTTGCATAGCTTGCTGTGCACTGAAGAGATCCAGCAGCATCTTTCAGTCCTACCTCTTTTTGTTTGGGAGCAGAGGCCAATGGTTTGTGCTGTGCAAACTGGGCTGCAGGCGAATGGGAGCACCTCAGAAGTGGCAATACAACGGACGTTTTCTCGACAAAGGAAAGAGAGAGAGGAAAGTGGACGGCTCTGTTGCATAGCTTGCTGTGCACTGAAGAGATCCAGCAGCATCTTTCAGTCCTACCTCTTTTTGTTTGGGAGCAGAGGCCAATGGTTTGTGCTGTGCAAACTGGGCTGCAGGCGAATGGGAGCACCTCAGAAGTGGCAATACAACGGACGTTTTCTCGACAAAGGAAAGAGAGAGAGGAAAGTGGACGGCTCTGTTGCATAGCTTGCTGTGCACTGAAGAGATCCAGCAGCATCTTTCAGTCCTACCTCTTTTTGTTTGGGAGCAGAGGCCAATGGTTTGTGCTGTGCAAACTGGGCTGCAGGCGAATGGGAGCACCTCAGAAGTGGCAATACAACGGACGTTTTCTCGACAAAGGAAAGAGAGAGAGGAAAGTGGACGGCTCTGTTGCATAGCTTGCTGTGCACTGAAGAGATCCAGCAGCATCTTTCAGTCCTACCTCTTTTTGTTTGGGAGCAGAGGCCAATGGTTTGTGCTGTGCAAACTGGGCTGCAGGCGAATGGGAGCACCTCAGAAGTGGCAATACAACGGACGTTTTCTCGACAAAGGAAAGAGAGAGAGGAAAGTGGACGGCTCTGTTGCATAGCTTGCTGTGCACTGAAGAGATCCAGCAGCATCTTTCAGTCCTACCTCTTTTTGTTTGGGAGCAGAGGCCAATGGTTTGTGCTGTGCAAACTGGGCTGCAGGCGAATGGGAGCACCTCAGAAGTGGCAATACAACGGACGTTTTCTCGACAAAGGAAAGAGAGAGAGGAAAGTGGACGGCTCTGTTGCATAGCTTGCTGTGCACTGAAGAGATCCAGCAGCATCTTTCAGTCCTACCTCTTTTTGTTTGGGAGCAGAGGCCAATGGTTTGTGCTGTGCAAACTGGGCTGCAGGCGAATGGGAGCACCTCAGAAGTGGCAATACAACGGACGTTTTCTCGACAAAGGAAAGAGAGAGAGGAAAGTGGACGGCTCTGTTGCATAGCTTGCTGTGCACTGAAGAGATCCAGCAGCATCTTTCAGTCCTACCTCTTTTTGTTTGGGAGCAGAGGCCAATGGTTTGTGCTGTGCAAACTGGGCTGCAGGCGAATGGGAGCACCTCAGAAGTGGCAATACAACGGACGTTTTCTCGACAAAGGAAAGAGAGAGAGGAAAGTGGACGGCTCTGTTGCATAGCTTGCTGTGCACTGAAGAGATCCAGCAGCATCTTTCAGTCCTACCTCTTTTTGTTTGGGAGCAGAGGCCAATGGTTTGTGCTGTGCAAACTGGGCTGCAGGCGAATGGGAGCACCTCAGAAGTGGCAATACAACGGACGTTTTCTCGACAAAGGAAAGAGAGAGAGGAAAGTGGACGGCTCTGTTGCATAGCTTGCTGTGCACTGAAGAGATCCAGCAGCATCTTTCAGTCCTACCTCTTTTTGTTTGGGAGCAGAGGCCAATGGTTTGTGCTGTGCAAACTGGGCTGCAGGCGAATGGGAGCACCTCAGAAGTGGCAATACAACGGACGTTTTCTCGACAAAGGAAAGAGAGAGAGGAAAGTGGACGGCTCTGTTGCATAGCTTGCTGTGCACTGAAGAGATCCAGCAGCATCTTTCAGTCCTACCTCTTTTTGTTTGGGAGCAGAGGCCAATGGTTTGTGCTGTGCAAACTGGGCTGCAGGCGAATGGGAGCACCTCAGAAGTGGCAATACAACGGACGTTTTCTCGACAAAGGAAAGAGAGAGAGGAAAGTGGACGGCTCTGTTGCATAGCTTGCTGTGCACTGAAGAGATCCAGCAGCATCTTTCAGTCCTACCTCTTTTTGTTTGGGAGCAGAGGCCAATGGTTTGTGCTGTGCAAACTGGGCTGCAGGCGAATGGGAGCACCTCAGAAGTGGCAATACAACGGACGTTTTCTCGACAAAGGAAAGAGAGAGAGGAAAGTGGACGGCTCTGTTGCATAGCTTGCTGTGCACTGAAGAGATCCAGCAGCATCTTTCAGTCCTACCTCTTTTTGTTTGGGAGCAGAGGCCAATGGTTTGTGCTGTGCAAACTGGGCTGCAGGCGAATGGGAGCACCTCAGAAGTGGCAATACAACGGACGTTTTCTCGACAAAGGAAAGAGAGAGAGGAAAGTGGACGGCTCTGTTGCATAGCTTGCTGTGCACTGAAGAGATCCAGCAGCATCTTTCAGTCCTACCTCTTTTTGTTTGGGAGCAGAGGCCAATGGTTTGTGCTGTGCAAACTGGGCTGCAGGCGAATGGGAGCACCTCAGAAGTGGCAATACAACGGACGTTTTCTCGACAAAGGAAAGAGAGAGAGGAAAGTGGACGGCTCTGTTGCATAGCTTGCTGTGCACTGAAGAGATCCAGCAGCATCTTTCAGTCCTACCTCTTTTTGTTTGGGAGCAGAGGCCAATGGTTTGTGCGTGTGCAAACTGGGCTGCAGGCGAATGGGAGCACCTCAGAAGTGGCAATACAACGGACGTTTTCTCGACAAAGGAAAGAGAGAGAGGAAAGTGGACGGCTCTGTTGCATAGCTTGCTGTGCACTGAAGAGATCCAGCAGCATCTTTCAGTCCTACCTCTTTTTGTTTGGGAGCAGAGGCCAATGGTTTGTGCTGTGCAAACTGGGCTGCAGGCGAATGGGAGCACCTCAGAAGTGGCAATACAACGGACGTTTTCTCGACAAAGGAAAGAGAGAGAGGAAAGTGGACGGCTCTGTTGCATAGCTTGCTGTGCACTGAAGAGA